>CM059315.1:1327500-1330000 GCA_030340665.1 Neosalanx taihuensis
CCCACCACTCCTGTTCCCTTCTGCGTCACGTGCTCCTTTGACTTAAGGAGGACATCGTACCATCATTAGGGGAGGGTGGAGGAGGAGAGAGGAGGAGAGAGGAGGAGAGAGGAGGGTGGAGGAGGGTGGAGGAGGGTGGAGGAGGAGAGAGGAGGTGGTTTAGTCGGAGGTTGATTCAGAGGTCTGGGTGAGGAGGCAGCCCTGCCTCATGACTGGAGGGTCTCTCCCTTTAGCCCCTTACCCACAATCCTCTGGGACACCTCTGTTCCTGCTTGCCTTTCATCTTAGTGGCGTTTTCTTAGCATTGAAGGTGAAATCCAAGCTGGCCTTCTATTGGCTACAGGCTTCAGGAAATGGGATTTGTGGAAGGTATATAATAATGATTGTCTCTGTAATTGAATTGGACGTTTAGTTGAAAGAGCATCGCTGTCTAGGATGCTTCCTGCAACTTGATCATTCTTTGTAGATTCAAGGTATTTCAGTTATGGTATTCTGTTTCTGGGGCAACTGAGGGAGAGGCAGCTGTGCGGGGCTTTTGTGGGTGTGTGTGTGTGTGTGTGTGGATGAAAGCCTGTGTCCATGGAAGCCAGTGTGTCCAGAGTATTGCAGCTGTGTTTGAACAGCGGAATGAAGTGTCGATCTTGCGGTCTGAGGAGAGAGACACTGTTGAATTCTCCACATTCGAAGGATGAATGAAGTGAATACACTTCTTTTCTTCGTCATCTTTTTTTTGAAGCGTTTTAACAGGAGGAGGAAATTGCCCAAACTAGAGTCAGGGGCAACAGGATGGATGACAGTTGGAGACGCTGTTTGATAACCTTCCGTCCTAATAAGATTCACACTTTGCTTTTGAGGTTTGACCTTTGGAGGTATTATTCAGCCATGTAGACCAAGGAGCCACATCCAGAGGAAAGCCTGTGGCTTCTGTCTGTCAGTATCCTCAGAGATCGACATGCAAGGAAGCAAGCAGAGAGGGCTGGGGTGGGCGGGACGGGGGGGGAGAAGGAGCGCACTACCAGAGCAACCTCATTAATCACTGACCTTTGTTTTACCCAAGTGTATTTGAGTGTAGGGAGGCAGGTGGGCTGTGTGTGTGTGTGTGTGTGTGTGTGTGTGTCTCCTGCCAGTAATGAGTGACTCTTCATATTGTTCTGAAGGGTGACAGCAGGAAGCTGTTTACAGACGTGTCCTTATTTGTCCTTCATGTAACACGGAGCTCAGTCATATAGAGGCTCCACATTAAAGGCACCAGAGAACATCATTCATCTGGCCTCCCCCCTTCAGCCTCCCCCCTGGCCTCCCCTCACAGCCTCACCCCCCACCAAACAGTGTGAATAGAACATGGTCAGGAGTCAAAACTAATCGATTCCCATGCATGTTCAAATGTTCTCTGTTGTTTAGTTTATTCTATCCTCAGCCTTTAAAATATTCATTATGTTTGCTCGCAGAAGAAAGTCGTGGGGGGGGGGGGGGGATATCGGGTCTCACTATAGAAGTGTCATTAAATCGAAATGCTATAGACAGACTTACAAATCCTTTCAACCTATGAAAACATTTTAAGATTTTAAGCCACAATAACAACATATAGCCTAAGAGGAAGAAATAATGGTTGAGAAAAACAAGACATGTTCAGAAAACACCTCCGCAAACGACTCCTAAATCCTCAAACGACTCCCGAATCCACAAACGACTCCTGAATCCTATACGAGCTCATGAGTCCAACCCTAATTGGACAGGGAGGCTGGGGGGCACCGTGTCACCAGGGAGATACCTCTCTGCTGCCAGTTATTTCCTTCCCAGAATCCCTTCTGCACCACCTCAGCCAACACCGAAGTCTAGAAAACATCTCCCACCATGAATAATGAAGTCATAAACTATAAATAATGAAGCTGAAACCAGCCAGTCTGTATGGGGGTGGTGGGGGGGGGGGGGGGGGGAGACAGGGGGAGAGAGGAGACGGGGGGAGACTGGGGAGGGTGTCTTCAGACCTCGTGGGAGACGCTGGCGCCGCCAGAGTGGCCCCCTTCCGGGAACCTGGGCGTGGCCGCCCCCCCGGGGGTGTGAGGCTCGTCGCCCCTCCAGGAGAGGCTTACAGATGGTGGGGAGGCAGGCTGGCGCGCTCCCCCTTCTCCTGGGTCCATGCCTCCACCCCCTGCTGGGCTTAAGTGGATGGGCGGGGGGGATTACACAAGACAAGCCTGGACTAGACAGAGGGGGTCCCAGGGTGGTGGCTCTTCTGCTTGGCCCCACCTGAGACACCCAGCCTGGCTGTCTGACGGAGGCTGAGGGGGGTGGGGGTGGAGGTGATGAAGGAGTGGAGGTGATGAAGGGGGTGGAGGTGATGAAGGGGGTGGAGGTGATGAAGGGGGTGGAGGTGATGAAGGGGGTGGAGGTGATGAGAGGGTGGAGGTGACGAGGGGGGTGGAGGTGATGAGGGGGGTGGAGGTGATGAGGGGGTGGAGGTGATGAAGGGGGTGGAGGTGACACACACACAGACATG
>CM059315.1:1335000-1342500 GCA_030340665.1 Neosalanx taihuensis
GCTCCGCTGTGGTGAGTACGCGACTGTTAGGGGGAATGAGTTAAAGTCAATGCTGGCTAACTTAAAGGCTTTCTTGTTGGACCATGTGTGTGTCGGAAGGTTATACAAGCTTTAGATTTGTGCTTTTTCTAATGTCTTTGTTCTTTTCTATGAGAACATGATTTAATTGTCTGTTGGAGAATGTTTGAGTTGAGTGTCTGTTAGATAAAAACATTCCACCCATATCTTTGTAGTGAAAAACCTTATGAGTCTGAACAGCGATCGATTTCTCTTTCACCCATTCTGTAAAGAGGGCAAACGGGTGGAATTGATTCAGTAGACTGAAATCAAATGTTGGAGCTGGCAAATGGAAAAATAATAGATAAATATATATTTCTTTTTTTACCATTGACTCAGCTGAGTCATTTTCATGTATTGAGTAACTGATTAGTAACTTGGCCATAATCACATTTCATTTCTGCAACAGTAGAAACTCACCGAGTGTTTTCTTCCCTCAGTGAACCTCCTGTCCAACTTCTCAGTTCTTCTGGTCTTCTGCCTGGATGGACGAATAGGACATTGTGTCCATTGTTATGAAACAGCTGTGAATGTATTATCTGCCATACATTATTCAGATGTTGACTTTAAATATTAATCTAATCTCGATGCATTAATTTGTCAGACAGAAGGCGATGAGGATTTCTGGAATGTTCTGAACAGGGTACCTCGACTAACATGAGATGATGTTTCCGTTAAGGATCCATGTTTTATAATTCACATCAAGGATGTTGAGTCCTTTGCTGTCGGCCTGCATGGCTGCCATCCTGTCTCTGGCCTGCTCAGAATAGCCCAGATACCCAGAAACAGAGCGGCTGTATTATTCAACAATTCCCCAGTTAGTCTGCTGCTAACAACCACCCTACAGACCTCCTCTCCTCCTCTATCCTCCCCTCCCCTCCTCCTCTATCCCCATCTATCCTCCCCTTCCCTCCTCTCCTCCTCTATCCTCCCCTACCCTCCTCTCCTCCTCTCTCCTTCTTTCCTCCTCTCCTCCTCTCTCCTCCTCTCCTCTTCCCTCCTCTCTCCTCCCCTCTCCTCCTCTCCCCCTCAGGCCCTGCTGACTGTGATTGATGGCATCTCTGTGACTTGTCAGGACTGCTTGTTCCTGGGAGAGGAGGGAGGGAGGGGCAGGAGGGAGGAGAGGGGGAGGTAGAGGAGAGGGGAGGTGGAGGAGAGAAGAGGGAGGAGGAAGAGCAGTCTTTCTCTCAGCTCTCTGCGTTGCTGCAGGTTGGTGTGATCTGAGTTTGTTCTGCAGGAACCAGAGTGAACTCCTCACCCCTGCTTCCCAAGGTGCTGTGGCCGTGGCAACGCTGTTTTTCTAAAGTCCTAGGTAACAGGAAGCTCTCTGGAGGGCGTCGATAGCATCTCAACGTTCTCCGTTTTGAGTACGTGATGATGATACATGCGCTACCATGCTTTAAACAAAGAACAACTTGGCTGTTAGCTTTCAGTGGGTTTATTACACTGACTACACTTACTACTTACACTTACTTACTACACACACACTCTCTCTCTCGCTCTCTCTCTCTCTGTGTCTCTCTCCCTCTCTCTCTCTATCTCTCTCTCTCTCTCTCTCCCTCTCTCTCTCTCTCCTCCCTCTCTCTCTCTCTCTCTCTCTCTCTCTCTCTCCCTCTCTCTCTCTCTCTCTCCCTCTCTCTCTCTGTCTCTCTCTCTCTCTCTCTCTCTCTCTCCCTCTCTCTCTCTCTCCCTCTCTCTCTCTGTCTCTCTCTCTCTCTCTCTCTCCCTCTCTCTCATAGCCTGTTCAAGACCTCAACCCTTCAGTAAACACTTGTGTAATCCACACACACATCCCCTGCCCTTCCTCACAGGTTCACCAGAGCAACAAATATGAAGTATGTCAACACAACCGAAAAAATATTTGTCACTTTTTTTTTTCTTCCTTCAGCTTCACCACAGGGGTGCTGTGTTATTTATGGTGTTTGAGATTGAGCTGTGTACCTCGTAAGTGGAGTGTGACTCTGGGTCCAAAGCTCCCGGTGTTTTTTTTTTTTCGTGTGACTTTCTCCTCAGTTCATTGGCTCGTAGGTAGGTGGCTGTTAAAGTTTTGTCATTCAAAGTGTGTTCACAACTTATTGTCCTTGTCCTGAGCTGGGGTGTTTAGTTTCAGCCCAGCTCAGCACAAGCTCTGCTGCTGAACTGCAAGGAATGGCAGGCACTTGTCAAGGTCATGCTCCTGGTATTAAAACCCAGTGTGCAGAGGAGTCAGAGGAGAAATTGATCGGGCCGTTTTTTGAGGACCTTGTTTTTTTTTTTTTAAGTTGGTAACAACATCAGGCCAATAGTTTAAGGAAGAGAGTCCATAACTAGAGAACAAGGGACTAACATTGTGGATGTGTTGTTTGAAACGTAATCACAAACGCTGTTGTGCTTGATCTTCGCAACTAACCATTTTTCCTTTGCCTAAATGAGCTCATCACAGCACACATTTGATTAGTTATTGATTACTTTTGGTAAATATTAATCTTAATCAAAGCTATATTAATGTTATAGTAGAGAGTTGGAGGGAGAGAGAGAGACAAGAGAGGGGGGAGAGAGAGAGACAAGGGAGGGGGGAGAGAGAGAGACAGAATGAGAGAGACAGACAGAGAGACAGACAGACAGACAGACAGACGGAGAGAGAGGGTGGAGGACAGAGAGACTAATCACTTGCTGGGCGGCCATGTTATCACCCATTCTGCCTGGTCAAGTTCTTGATCACATGATCGGAGAGGAGGATTAGCTTCCCAGCTAAGCCTCAGATATTTTCCATCTTCTGCAGGTCTAATTAATCAGAGCAGCTCCTCTGAGGGGGCTTAACAGTTCCCTCTGCAATTTGCGGCTGGTGCCCCGCTCAGCCCTCCTCGTAAGCAGGCCACGATGCTGCTCTGCTGGATCTCATCCTCCCAGAAACATCCCTGACCTCCACAAAGCATCAGCGGAGGTCATGCCTGTAGTAACCAACTGCTCAATACAAGCTGTGAACTTTCATTAGGAGCGGGTGGACGCTCACACGCACACAGACACACACACACACACACACACACTCTCAACACACAGAGAGTGGGAGATAGATATCTTTAGTCTTCGGAAGGTTCCAGATCGAGGTCCTATATATATATACACGTGTTTGACTTCCCTTATCAAGAATGGTTCGCTGGCGCAAGAGCGTTTAATTCAGCCGCCCTAATGAGAGGCAGCGCTAACGTGAGTCACTTTAATGTGTCCACAAGTGCTCATTAATAGTCCTGTTATTCACGAGGGCCTGGTGCTGGAGTTAATAAACAGACAGCCAGGGCCCCTCGTACACCGCCACTTAATGACCTCCTTCTGTCACGGTCCACTTCTGCTTTAAAATGGAAGCTCAGTCGTTGTTGTTATTGGTGGATGCGGTAGTCACGGCGATGCTGTAGTCATGACGGATGCTGTAGTCACGGCGATGCTGTAGTCACGGCGATGCGGTAGTCACGGCGATGCTGTAGTCACAGCGATGCTGTAGTCACGGCGATGCGGTAGTAGGCAGATCGGGGAGGAGGCGGCCTTTACGCTCCCTCTCTAATGGCTGTGGTTTGTTTTCACAGTTTGACTCTGTGAGTCTGTGTTCACATGACAAAATGTCACCTTCTTCAAGGACAGTACTTTGCAAAGCCGTGTGCAGATGCGAGTCCTGCCTCTCCTCCCTCCCCCCTCTACGCCCTCCCCCCTCTCCTCCCTCCCCCTCCCCCTCCCCTCCCCGCTATCTAAACGGTCTCTGCCCTCCTCTTGAGTGTGAGTCAGTGTCTCCCAGACGATGAAAGAGCTGTTCCTGAAGGACGCGGGGGGGGGGGGGGGGGGGGATAGTGGAACCAAGGTGGAACACAACAACCACATCTTCAACTTTGCTCCTCTCAAGGTTTCTTCCATTTTTCTTTCTCCTCTGGAGAGTTTTTCTGGTAGTTTTTTCCTCGTCTACCTTGAGGGTTTAGGTTGGTTGAAGGGAAGTTCCATGGGCATGTGTGAAGCCCTCTGTGACATTGCTTGTAAAAAAGGAACTGAACATGAACACATACATGTTGATTGATTTGATTCAACTCTTCTCTTTGACTCCTTCTCTCATCTGATCCCCAGTCCTACAACACAAAAGAAAAAACAACCTTAGAAATGAGTCCTTGCTCAACAATCACATTTCAGGATCTATCTGTGAGTCAGAAATCTTTCTCTCCAACTCCACTCTCTTCCTAAAGTCCCAGGCATCTGGAAACGTTCAAAAATGGATATTCTTGGATTATTTATTAGCATCGTGCAGAAGAATGCAAGTGTGAATGTGGTCAAGTTGGCTGGGGATGATTGCATTCCTGGACCTTAAGCCATGAAAGCTTGCGTAGGTCTCAAACCTTATTTTCTTTGGCTTTTCTCAAACCATTTTTCGGACTCCGGCTATCGCATATTCAGTAGTATGTTTTAGTTTCACTAGCTCATGTTCAGCGGGGCCTTTTATTTACAATATCCTCTGAGAGGGGATCTGAGCCAGAGTCACATCTGTGAATGATTTAGACCAAACAGGACCAGACCCACAAGCATCACACATCACAGCCTCTGGTTGCTCAGGAGAGCGTGTGGATAAATAAATCGTTTGGCCCTAACGCTAATGATCCCTGAGTAATGACCCCGGCCTACTGTCATGAAAGATGATGACCTGAACAGTGAACAGAGCTACTAATAACCCCTAAAGGTTCACGTTTTGAAAACACTTTACAGCATTCAACACAACCCCCCCCCCACCCCCACCCCTACCCCCAAAATATAACCTCACCCCTTACAGACACACATCACTGGTTCCAAAAACGACCTAAATATAGAATCCTTTCTATGACTTTTTCAGACTTTGAATGTTCAGCTAGTTGAGGACACACGATCTGCCCGTGAGCTTCACGGTGCCGGGCTTTTCTAAGGAGATACAGAGAGAGACCTGTAGTCTGCCAGAAGGGTGGAGATATGAGCAGAGGCTTCAAGATGGAGAGACTTGAAGGATATTAAAACACCATCTTCTGGTCAACAAGGTGGCATCGACTGTTCAGATCGAAACCATGAAAGTAATTTTTCAGATCTGCAATCAATGTTTATCTGAAACTTAACCTCCTAGTTATGAACAGGGAACTCTACAAACTCTCTGAGCAAGACTACATCAGGAGTCAGGTGGCTGAGTGGTTAAGGAATCGGGCTATCAATCAAGGTTGCGAATCCTGGCTGTGCCAACATGACGTTGTGTCCTTGGGCAAGGCACTTCACCCTGCTTGCCTCAGGGGGGAATGTCCCTGTTCCTGCTGTAAGTCACTCTGGATAAGAGCGTCTGATAAATGACTCCATGTAAATTTACATGAAGCAGAAGATCACTAAGGACTTCCTTACCAAACAGCAGCTTGGCAACTGTGTTTTTGTTTATCAGGCTTTGCCATCGCTACCTCGTAGATATGGCCTGTCTGCCCCCATCACCTCCTCCAGTGACAACAGGACGTTTGTCACTGAGAAGCTTGTTAAAGCAGAGGCGGTGAAGGGTGTGTTTTCTGAACAACGCCTCGCTGGATCTGACAGCAGCGCCGGGGAGCCCATGTTATCCATGCCACTGGTGTCTGTCGGCTACATGACAACAACAAAAATGGACAGGAATCACAGTGATCTCGATTCAGTCTTGGTGGTGGGGGGGGGGGGGGGGGGGGGGGGTTGTATACTGGTAGATGTTTGTGCCAACGTGTCGAAAGTCCCTGGCCTGACTAGTTTTAGCTGGATAGGGGTGGTTTGGACTGGTTGTTGACTGAGACCATGTCCCCCACAGTCTCCCCCCCCCCCCCCCTCGTTGGAGTCTTGCAGGTGTGGTAACCCTCATGGACCCTCCCCTGCTCTGTAATGTGGTGTTTTGGTTTGTTTGGTGTTTACATTAGCGGTATCCCTGTAAGACAAGCTCCTCGACCAAACAAAGCAGGGGAGAGGATCATCACTGGCCCCTTTCATCTCCCATGGAAACAAAGGTTTCACCTTGTCAGATCAATATTTAGCAAAACTTGAAACTGCTGCTGTTTGTTTTCGTAAGTCTTTTCAATTCATACACAGGCCGGAATCAAATCTGCTAAGTTCTCACAATGCATTGTGAGGAGGTGCAGAGAGGATAAATACTTACATTTTATTTTTAGGACGATCAGACAGTAAAAATCAGATTCAGAATACTTTATTAAACCCCTAGGATAAAACATGTAACTGAATGGATGTCAGAAGTACAGCAGTGAACAGGCTGGATAATGTTGTTCTTAGCAAATGATGCTTAAAGATGGTTTTGTCTTCTGAAAGAGAGACATGAATCGCCTCAGGTACCTTCATGTGTTCAAGCGATACAGAGAACAGTCTGGTTAGAAGCTTTGCACAGATGAGTGTGCTGGGGTATCTTATCTGAGAGCTGGAGACAGTCCAGGCTTAGAAGGAGAGGACACAGAGATGTAATGATGGTTCTAATTCAATTTAGTAGCCGCTGAAACAAAAGTGCAGAGATGATGTCACTCATTAGGCATCCTCTGGTCTGTAGCCGCGGCAACCGTCTCTCGATACAACGCCCCCATCCGAGAGATGTAATTGAGTTTCTCATAATCTCTTAGAGAGGCTTAGGCTTGCGATTAACATCGGTTTGAAATTGGGCTTCTTCACTGAGCGAATCGTTTCTGTATCTTCCTCTCTCTCTCTTCTTCACCTAAAGGTTTATCTGCTCTGTAAACTTAACCAGAGACAAATGGAGGGAAGCAGAACTGCGGCTTGGAGATCGTTCTGAGGGAAAGTGGGGTGGAGTCATTCAAAGAGCGGGAAGTTGTTAAATCTACGATTTGCTAATTCGACTTCATCCCAGTGGGGTTGGGTAGAAGATTGGCACTTGTAGGCTCCTGAATAAATCCTGGCTGTAGTACACAAGGATTAGAAAGCCAATTCAATTCTGCACCCCCGTAAATATACAGTACTAAAATACAGTACTAAAATACAGTACTAAAATATATCTGACTTTGACCGTCGCTGTTTCGGGGCAGAAACTCTGGGATTGCTTTCAACGTTTTCTTAGAACAAGAGAGCTTGTATGTTCTTGCTGGAGTCCATCCATCAAGCATTTTGGCCAAACCTATTAGGAACTCCAATGTTGCATCCGTATTTTATAGGATTTTGTCAAATGTTGCTTCGCTTACCATCGCAGGACAAGTGTGTCAGAGACAGAATGTCAGGAACAGGTGTTGAATTGTTCTTCACCTGAACCTCAAATGATCTGCATACAGACTTCTACACTGTTGTCCTGTGTTGTATACCATCAATCCAGAACCAAAGCGTTGCCTTCCCTCACCTCTCCTCTGCTTAAGAACGACAGCCAGATCCTCCCTGGGAACTTCTCTCCTAGATTCTTAGATTCAGACACAGTCACTGCACTCCAATTGAGAGATCCAGCCTGGAAATAACCCT
>CM059315.1:1347500-1380000 GCA_030340665.1 Neosalanx taihuensis
GTGAACCTGCTACATTTCCTACATTATTGCGTCGAGTTATCCAGGAATAAGACAACAAGGGGGGGGGGGTGAGAGGAGAGGGAGGAAGGGAAAGGGAGGGAGGGAGGTAGGGGGAGAGGGAGAGAGAGGATTGGGGCTTGCTTCTTTTTGAAGGTGTGTGTGTGTGTGTGTGTGTGTGTGTGTGTGTGTGTGTGTGTGTGTGTGTGTGTGTGTGTGTGTGTGTGTGTGTGTGCGCGCGCGCGTGCGTGTGTGTGTCTGGCTGGGGCTATGGTGACAGCTAAACCCATATGGCTGTGCCTGGAGAGACTGTGATCAGTGTGTTCCAGGAGCCTCTTGTCTGCCATTTTGACTGTGACAGGAGGAGGACACACACACACACACACACACAGGCACACACACACACACACACAGGCACACACACCTCCACCCCTGCATCATCGTGGCAGCTCTAATCAGATCCCCCTTCTGTCCGAAAGGTTCAGCTGGAATTCGATTAGAGTTCTGGCTTTTTATTGGCTCACTCTGGCATTTACCGAGTTACTACTGCAGAAGAAAAAGCCTTCTGCTTCTGCCTGCTAATGTTTATTTATGTTTATTGCTGTTTTTGATCCATTACAGCTGTTGTACTTTATTCTGCCTCCAAACCTCTGTGCTGCTGAGAGCGTTTGGAGAGTATTCCAGTTATCTGGAGGGTATTCCAGTTATCTGGAGAGTATTCCAGTTATCAGGAGAGTATTCCAGTTATCTGGAGGGTATTCCAGTTATCTGGAGAGTATTCCAGTTATCTGAAAAGTATTCCAGTTATCTGGAGAGTATTCCAGTTATCAGGAGAGTATTCCAGTTATCTGAAAAGTATTCCAGTTATCTGGAGAGTATTCCAGTTATCTGAAAAGTATTCCAGTTATCTGGAGAGTATTCCAGTTATCTGAAAAGTATTCCAGTTATCTGGAGAGTATTCCAGTTATCTGAAAAGTATTCCAGTTATCTGGAGAGTATTCCAGTTATCTTGAGGGTATTCCAGTTACTGCTGGCTGAGCGGTTAAGGCATCGTAAGGTTTTGAGTTTGAATCCCGGCCGTGCCAAATGACGTTGTGTCCTTGGGGCAAGGCACTTCACCCTACTTGCCTCATGGGGGGAATGTTCCTGTACTTGCTGTAAGTTTTCAGTATCTTTGTGTCTGGTCAGTATCTTCAGTGTCTTGTGGACGCTGGTGAAAAAACTTATACTATATTATACTATATATACTATATTATAATATATATTATAATAACTTCAAACCAGCGAAATGCAGATCGATTTTCTGTCACGCTTCAGCTTACAGTAAAACATTTCAGGCCATTAGACAATTGCTCATAGATGAAGTTAATAAATGAAAGGATGATGATGTTGCTGAGTCTGAAAAGGGAACACATTACAGCAGGCAGTAATGAAAAACACAAAGTGTAAAATGTCCTCACCCCTCTCTGTAGATACTGGTTGTCATGACGCTGCCATGGAGATAGTCCGGCAGTTCATCTTAAGGAAGGAAGAGATTGTCTCCTTTGCTGTTGGTTCATGGGGTCGACTGTGTAAATGATGGCTTTAAACAGCTTTATAGACTCAGTTCTGTGGCTTTTGACTGCGCCTTTCTTTAAACTCTTTTTTTTTTTTTTACTTTTATAGTCTTGCTAGATATTTTCGGGTTGACCATCCTCGTCTGCAGAAACTCAAACTCAAAAGGTCAACCGTGTCAAAGTTTCCAACCGCTTTAAAGTTTCCAACTGCTTGGCATCGGACAACTTTATCCTCAACTGAAGCAGAAGCAGGTGTAAATACTTGAGCATCAGAACTGGAACATGATGTGTATCAACATACAAATATGAGGGTCATGTTGTGGGAGTTGTTCTGAGCTTCCAGGAAGCAGTACCCTCCTCATAGAGACCTTCTCCTCCTCACAGATTCACCCTTAATTTATGTTTAGACTTTTCTTATCTAATGGGTCCAATTAATCTCCTTCATCCTCCACGTTCAACCTGTCAGCCATCTTGAAACCTGCTGATTTAAGAGTAGTGTTTCTCCTCAAGCCCTTCCCATATCAGTCCTCTCCTCTCTCGTCGATCAGTTATTTATTTCTCCTCCAGCGGTTTGCCTGGCTGGAGTGTAGGCGCGAGGAGGAAGAGGGGGGGAGGAGGAAGAGGAGGAAGATACGGTGGGAGATTAATTGAAGCCATTGCATTGTATGCATAAACATTAAACCAAAAGACTGTTCATCGACCGAGAGGCAAATACATTCACCCGAGATTCACGCATTCCCTCCACCTCCCGACACCCCGAGAAGAGGAACTGAACTGGGGTAACAGGGAGTCAGTGAAGGTGGAAGGCAGGGGGCAAATACATTGTTAAAGCCCAAGAAGAGAGAGAGTTAATTAGCCTCCCCAGCTCAGCCAGACTACCAAGCACAACCTGCGTGCTTTATTGATGCTCAGGAACAGCAAACTGAAGTATTAGTGAAGGCAGATTCTCAGTACAAGAGGTCTGTTTGAATCCCAGACCAGCAAGCAGGGAGAACGATTCAGCTCCCCCCCCCCCCCCCCCCCCCCCCCCCCCAGAACCAGGAGTCAGGTGGCTGACTGGTCAAGGAATCAGCCTAGTGATCAGAATGTTTCCAGTTGCGGTTTGACTCCCGGCCGTGCCAACATGACGTTGTGTCCTTGGGCAAGGCACTTCACCCTACTTGCCTCAGGAGGGGAATGTCCCTGTACGTACTGTAAATCACTATGGGAAAAAGCTTCCTCAAACCATCCAGTAAAACGTCTCCACAGTCACATAAGCCCCCGGCCCTCCCCCCCGCAGTGTCAACACTCCTCTATAAATCACAGCTCTCTATTGACACACTTGCAGGTTTTGTTTTTTTATTGAAGACACATCAGACTATTTTTAAGCCCTGAACGCTCCTTCCCAGCCAGTGGTCATCTGGGTAATTTCTCCCCCAGCTGTGGGCTCAGATTCTGGCATTGAGCTTCGTGGATTCCTGCCCCCTCCTCCCCATCCCCCCCCCCTCCACCCCATGTGTGTTTTTAAAGACATTCAGATGACTTTTCTTCCTTTTCTTGGCTCCAAGAACAAAGCAAGGAAACCGTAGCTCCTTCAACCTTGAAGTTGCCCATAAGTTCAAGCTTAGTTCTTTGTCTGATAAAGGCTTAAAAGAGGCAGAGCATCTCTCCCACCAGACACTCGGACAGCAAGTCTTTGTTCCTGTTAGGGAGAGGAAAACTAAACCAAATGACAAAACTCTAGAGACCCTCTACTGAGATCTACATTGGTTTATATTTAGTCATTTATCCAAGGCTTTTATCCAGAGCGACTTACAGCAAGTAGAGCAACATTCTCCCTGAGGCAAGTAGGGTGAAGTGCCTTGCCCAAGGACACAACGTCACATAGCCACAATCAGGAATCGAACCCACAATCTTCTGATCATGAGCCCCACGCCTTAACCCGCTGAGCCACCTGACTCCTATTGGTTTAGCTCTGCTGTCTGAAGTACTGTAGTAATTGTAAGCTGAGTTGCAGGTGTGGCTGGTGGTTTTGTGGGCGTGTTACTGACAGACGCTTTAGTTCAGAAGTATTCTTCTTCTGTGGTAATTAGAAACGGTTCTCTGTGCTCGAGAAGTGGAGACGTTCTAAGTGACAGACTGAAACAATTGATTGATGAGAGGAAATGGGTCGGAAATCCAGTTAGAGAATCGGATAGTTATAACACGGCCGTTATTAGGTAATGGTTCTCTGTGTCTTTTTCCCACTCGATACATGCGAGAGTCTAGTGCTGAACATCTCTGGATGATATCTTTCCACCCTCCTCTCAGCCTCATGCCTAATATGATCATTTGGGGGGAGAGGATTCGTCTGCAGGTACAATACAATACTGTGTCTCCTTAAGAAATGACATTTACTCATCTGTAATGGGTGAATGTGAATGCACTTAGCCCAATAGGAAACCTGACCTTGACCTGGACATGCTAAATGCAGCTGGAGGGTAATTAGTGAGACAGGAAAAGCAGTTCAATCACTAGAAAGTCCTAAACATGTTCGGTTTAGTTGCAGGTGTTGTGTTGTAAATCTTTTTGTTTTCGTTAAGCTAGTGGTTGAACTCAGCTGTTAGATATTGCAAGGAGCCGTGTTCTTTAAGAAGAACTGAATTCCATTCGATCCTGTTTGCCAGCCTGAAGACAGAGATCTTCTCCATGTGTGCCCAGTGTCTGGTGACCAGTTGAACCTCCCTGTGTCTTCCTCTCCCCCTCCTCTTTGTCTTGACAGCTGAACGCAGCTTGTGTCTTTGTGGTCGGGTGTCGAGGCCCCTGTTCTCTGTGAGTCATGCGTGGGTGGGGGGGCTGGGGGGGGGGGCTGGGGGAGGGGTGGGGGGGGGGGCACATGGTACCAGCTGCCAGACGCATAGGCCGACCTCAAAGAGATAATTCTGAACCTGAGCTGAAAAGCAATATCAGAGCGTGCTCTAACCAAATCAGTGAGCCATCTCCGTAACCTGAGATCCTCTGAGAAAAGAAAAACACACAACAACACACAAACCACACCCAACGTCTCTTCATCGAGATGGAAACACAACCACAGGAAGCGTGTGTCTAACTAGATTTAGGGGGGGAAAATGGATAAACTTATTTGCGTAGTGATTCACTGTTAGGGGATGTAATGCTGTGGTGTTCGTCTGGAGCAGGACTGTGTGTTGTGACATTCTCTGATTCTGAATCACGACCCTGTTGAAACCAGAGAATATACTAGACTGCCCAAATGTCTTAGGAACAAATAAACTAAAGTGAAAACCCTTTTAATAAATAAGGAAAAGACTACTAAACAAAAACATTTTGATACAGAAGATTAAAACCATAAATATGGAAGACAGTATTCGTCTTTTAAAAAATGCTGTCTGTCTTAAGGCTTCTTCTCAGAGGAGAATGTTCTGGATGTTTTTGGACCGTGTTGGTACCAGGGGCTGGAACCCAGCTGTCTTCACCACACGTTCCTCCATTTTTAAGAGAACGTTTTATGGTTAAAGACTTCTCTTTAATTTACTGTTCCTCCGGGGGACCCTGAAGAAGTGAAATAACCTGAGAGGGAAACAGGCGGGCCCAAGCACACAGCCCTGCCCCCCCCCAGGGGGCTTGAAGTGGCGGTGTGGTTACAGGGGGGGGGGGGTCCGGTGAGCAGGCCAGCTCAGCAGCCAAGGGCCCTGTTCACCTTCCTCAAACACACCTCACTCCCCCCCCCCCTCCCCCCAGCTCCACCCCACACTGGCCTGAAACGTGTCTGATAGAGTCTTCTGCATATTTCATGGCCTCGTTTGCAGTGGAGGAGTTTTTATTCTTTTTCACTTCATATTTCTTTGCTGGTGTTGTTTTCTTCCAGACTCCAGAGGTTTGTCTTGTCATTGCCCTGGTTTTCATCTGCGCGTAAAAGGAAAATAGAAACAGAAAAAAACAGCAGTGGTTGCAGCTTTCGACTCTCTTCTCTCCTCAGTTTTTCAAAACTGATTGAAATTCTAATATTTCTTTTTTTTTTCATTTTTATGCTTTGATAAATATAGCAAGCCCAGCCGTCAAAACACATTTATAATAATTTCAGACCAACCAGAATGTAGGAAATATGGGTGTTTTGGTTTGTTGACTGAATCTACTGGTGAGGAGAACGTTACCGAACGATTGATATGTTGCCTTCCACATTCATTGCACCACATGCGATATGAGGGAATATTCTCAAACCCTCGTTTCCCCCTCATAGATTCGAAAATCCGTTTGATTTGAACCAACCCCCTTCAGAAGCCATCTATCCTTCTACCTCTCTCATTTCAAGCTGTGCTTTAAAATAGATCAACCACAAACCAGCCTGTTTCCATCCACAGCCACAGTTTAGAGGCTGGAGGCCAAATGGAAAGTTTGAGGCCGTCAGAGTCAGACGGGACGTCCTGGAGAGATGACATCATTCATGGGCAGTGCGAGGGTCACGTGTAGCTCGACTGTCGGTCTGTGTAACGCCGTCCGTGAAGCAGTCTGTGTTCTTACGGATGCTTCACTAGACCGAGACGCCAGCTCCTCTCATCGTAACGTCTGTGAACCTTTACAGTCTGTGTGTTCTTACCGTCGGCTTCTTACAGACTGTACTCAGACTAGAAGAAGAATGTTTATGTGATTCTGCGTCAAATGTTACCTCTTTGACAGCCTTTATTTTTCTTAGTGAATTGAGACAGTGAGTGCTTGACTTCATTGTCGGTATTCCTTATACCACACTGTTACCCTCACTGTCCCACAAGGAAACGCTTCAGCAATACTAGACTAAGCTTTGATGTACGTTTATAAATAAATATAAAACAATCCCACTTTTTACAATCCCCCCCCCCCCCCCCTGAACTTTACTAGGCCAAAGACAGACTGAATTCTGATCGCAGCACACAGCATAAAATACTGAACCAAGTGTCTGATCCTTGAACTGCGAGGGGGGGGTTGTTTGTTAAGCTATTCTACATCTCTCTGTCTCAGTCTCTCTGTCTCAGTCTCTCTGTCTCAGACTCTGTCTCAGACTCTCTGTCTCAGTCTCTCTGTCTCAGTCTCTCTGTCTCAGTCTCTCTGTCTCAGACTCTCTGTCTCAGTCTCTCTGTCTCAGACTCTCTGTCTCAGTCTCTCTGTCTCAGACTCTCTGTCTCAGACTCTCTGTCTCAGTCTCTCTGTCTCAGACTCTCTGTCTCAGACTCTCTGTCTCAGTCTCTCTGTCTCAGTCTCTCTGTCTCAGACTCTCTGCCTCAGTCTCTCTGCCTCAGTCTCTACCTCAGGCTCCCTTGTTCTCTGCCTCAGTCTCTGCCTCAGTCTCTGCCTCAGTCTCTGCCTCAGTCTCTACCTCAGTCTCTCTTATCCCCTGCCTCAGTCTCCCTCCCTTATTCTCTGTCTCAGTCTCTCTGCCTCACTGCCTCTACAGCTGTGCATACTTATAACCGGATCTAGACGGCACCCGTCATTGGTCCACTGGACCATTCTGCCGTTATTTAATATCACGGAAGAGAATTCTAGTGGAATGAATGCATCAGGACTCTTTGACAGGCGAGAAGACTTTAACAGAAGGGGAAATGAAATATGTGTCTGGTCCAATGGAGGGGGTTGATGGTGGAGTGGGCGGTGCGGGGGGGACTTCAAACGACAGACCTATAATCATTTCTGCTGTGCTTTACAGCATGCTGGGTGACTGGGTAAGGGCTGGTTCTACCTCTCTGCTCTCAGTCTGAGCAGCTTCAGCAGCTCTCAGCAGACCAGGCTGTCCTCTTGAACAGCAACTCGGTTTGGACTCCAGACCAGCGGTCCTCAGGGTCCTTGTCCAGAACGTGTCGAAAGGGCAGAACATTCTCTAGGACAGTGATGTCGAACCGTGTGCCATCAAGGGCCAAGAAGGTGCAGGTTTTTTTGGGTGTCAACCAAGCAACTACACACCAGCTGAAATAGTTTCCTTCCAAAGCAAAGCTAACTGGACCAGATACCTTGGTGTCTTGGGTTTCCCATGATCTGAAGTTGACAGAATTTCCTCTTTCCTCTGTTGTCTTGGTAACATCAAGGATGAGACAAGAACCTTTAGTGAGATTGTAGTAGTGATGTCTTGTACTGAGAGGCAACTCGCAGGAAAACATCTTGTTTCATCAGACGAGTGCTTTTCAAAAATTCCGTTGCCTTTTTAAAACAAACAATCTGGTTAACCACCTACTGTGGTGAAATAAACAGTTTAGGAAATATGAAGGACTTAAAAACAAACAAACAAAAAAACTTTCTATTGGCCAGATGGACTTCTTTTGAAGTTTTCTCCTCGCATTTTCATGAATGAGCAATCAGCAATCCAGCGTCGTTAGGAATCCCCCATCATCGTCCCTGAACAGCCGTGTAGCGCCTCCATCGAAGCGTGCCGTGCTCCAATGGGGGGGGGGGGGTCCTGCAGCACAATAGCAGCCCCTAGCAGAGGCCCTGGGAGGGGTTAGAAGGACTCAGCAGTGAAGCTTTAGACCACATCACTGAACACTCACAGTAGGATCACTGTGGAAGTAGGGTGACTCACACACTGTCCAGCCTCTGCTGCCTATACACCAGCCAGTCACACACACTGTATGTTGAACAGCAGTAGTCCTAGAGTTAACACGGCACGCTGCACACACACACACACACGCATACACACACACAGACACACACACACACCTGATAAATGGCTGTTAAGACTTCAGGCAGGTTTCCGGTAACGGCTACCATGGTAACCATGCACAGATGTGGGTGGGGTTTCAGGGAGGTCTGGGGCGGGGCTTCAGGCAGGTCAGGGGCGGGGCTTCAGGCAGGTCGGGGGCGGGGCTTCAGGCAGGTCGGGGGCAGGGTTTCAGGCATTCAACACTCATTTGGGTTCCATTCTTCTACATCCTCAGAACAACGTTCCTCAGAGAACGTCAAAGTTGAGAGTCGCACTCTCAAAGCAAACAAAAGCAGCGGTCTGAAGTCTCTGTTGTACCCAAAGGTTCATGGCCACCTGCTCTGGGAGAGCTCTCTGAAGCCACAAATGAGCCAGGGCCTTTTTTCTAAGTTGGTGCGACACTGCCTCGTCCCCTGAGAAAGAACAGGGATAAAGCAATTCTATCCCCTTATGGAAATGTATGTCAGTCGTTGTGGAGAATCCTAATTAGAAATGTCAGCGCTAATTGGCTGCGGTGTGACCTTTAAACCAAGGAGGAGAGGTGTGACGGTGTAAGACCTGCTCCTTACTGGGGCTGCAAGCCTGGGGGCTGGAGGAGAGGGGAGGGGGTGGGGGGGGGGGGGGGGGGTGGGGGGGGTGGAGGATGGGGGTTTGGAGGACTTAGTGGGGAGTGTTGGGCAGGTGGATGTGTGTGTGGTGGTGTGTGTGTTTGTGGGAGGACTCGGAGGTGGGGGGTGTTGTGTGTTGGGGTGGAGATGAGGGGGTCCATGGACACACACACACACACACACACACAGCCAGAGTCTGACTTTTCCTTCCATTACCCAGCATGCTGAGCAGCTGTGGAGTGGATCAGTCAGTGTCGGTGATGTGTGCAGTCATTCAGAGGTAGATCCATCTCTGCTGACAGCTGGTTCTGGGCTGGTGAGCTGTGATGTTGGCCCTTAAGGCTCCAGGAGCCGGTCCTCTCACTCTGGGCTGGTGAGCTGTGATGTTGGCCCTTAAGGCTCCAGGAGCCGGTCCTCTCACTCTGGGATGCCTGTCTGAGTCTGCTGGCTGGTCCCTGCTTAATGTCTGATTAAGATGGTTCACAAGTTCTGTGTGGGTTACTAATGAACAAGGCAGGGCTGGTGACAGCAGAGATGTGTGGGTTACTAATGAACAAGGCAGGGCTGGTGACAGCAGAGGTGTACCATACATCAGGCGGTTTTTTTGCAGGCGCTGATGTTGTGCGTGTAGCTGTGAGCTCTGGGAAAACATCGCACTTTCTGCTTCGGGGCTTAAGAGTTATCACTATGCTGTTTGTCTTTGTTAAAACGCGGGGGGTGGGGGTTGGGGGGGGGTGGATTTATAGGTTAAATCTCTGAGATTATACAAACAAGTGACTCATTGATCTTTCCATATCGTGGTACACTCTACTTTCCTGTTCTAAGTCAACATAGCTGATTCATATTGGAGTAGTTTACTTTGGGCTTATGTCTTAAGCATCCGGATCAGGGTTTTGGGGGCAACGTACATGATAAAAGAGCTCTCTGCCCTTGGGAACCTTTGCTACTGAAACATTCCTGCAGGGAAATCCCACTGGGGGGGCGGGGGGGGGGGGGGGGGGTGTATTTTGGTGTGCGATTTGACACGTAAGGATTTAGCCAGACATCAGAACAACAATATTTGCGTGTCCTCTAACATATTGAATCAGGGATACAAGTCCTGGATACACACATCATTCGTTCCAAACCTTGAGAACCTTTATCTGGAATATTAAGTTGAATCAATATGTAGCTTTGAAATGAACTTTTTTTTCTTCAACTTTCTTCATACCTCCCAGGGAACTTTGATGTTGGTTTATTTTCTTACGATAATAAATCGCTGTTGTGGAGCAAATCTTAAGTGATCTACGATCCTAATCAGGGAGTCAGGTGGCTGAGCAATTAGGGAGTCGGGCTAGTAATCAAAAAGATCCCTGTTCAAACCCTGGCTGTGCCAACGGGACATTGTGTCCTTGGTCAAGGCTCTTCACCCCACTTTCCTCATACCTGTACTTGATGTAAGTCACTCTGGATAAGAGCGTCAGAGCATAAGAGCATTGCTAAATGGAAAATGTCACCGAAGTATTCTTTTCGAAGGAATGGACTTCTTGAGCTCTTCCACATTTATCATCGCCACGCAATTAAATCCCTGCGGAGACGACATTTCCAACAGCCTTGAACTCGATTCCTCCTCCACCACCGACGCCTCCGAGCAGATGTGGTTCACTGTTCTGGTTTAACAAGGAGGATCATGTTCAAGTTCTTTGATTTCTTCTGTGTGCTTCAGTCTGGCTTCCCTCTGTCACAGCTGAAGTTGAACACGTGATGGAAAGTTATCTCTCCTCTCCTAATCAAATCGATAACCATGCGATCGTTGAGGCTGTGGTCATTGACGTGTTTCCATGCGTGCGACTGTGACTGTGTGTTGTTCTTGAACTGAGCGTGTGATCATATTCATTTACAGCCATTCCTGACCGCCCACACACAAACCCCAACCGTAACGTTCACCAAAACAGTAACATTTCTCTCGACTGCTGGTATTTCTGACCGGAGCACATGCTTTTCATTTTGGAGGGAAAGTAAGTTACGATCGAGGTCGGTTTCTTTGAGGTTCAAACTTTTTTTTATCTGCCAATGCGATGTTAGTTCATTTTAATTCTACCGAGACGCATAACAAGAGCAGGATTGAAAGCATTTGCCATCTTGAAAGATTACTACAAGTCTCTTCTACACACACACTGTGTGTAGGTTTTGTAAAGAACAGGATTCAGAGTTTAGAAAAGCTCACCCATGCAGTATTACAATCCCAAACCATCCAGAAATTGCTGAAAGGAAATGTCTTTTGTTAGTCTTTAAACCCTCTTGGTAGCTAAATCATTGATGTTGAACACGTAAATCCACACATAATGTGGATTATTTGCTCTTAGAAAGGTTCTTGGATAAAGACTTATCTTTTCTTTTTTTAACACAGGATTTTAGTGTTTACCTATAAAAAGTGTTTGCTATTAAAGTAGAGCAAGGTTTAAGGTGCAAATCTTAAGCGATTTGATTGAGCCAGTCCTCGTCATGGAGGCAGATTGTTGATGAAATGTCACCATCCTGGTCACAGTTTTCTAGAGCAGATTTCACACCCTGTTTGATGACACACACTCTCACAATGTTGCCATTAAGAGGCGTTGGTGTGTATGTTCATCTGAGTGCTGAAAATCAAAGCATTACCCCTCCCCCCCCCCTCAGGGGCTGCACCCCGACTAAATCAAAGGGATTCAACATATTGCATTTTATCTTCATTTGCACTGACCGTTAAGGATTGTGGGTAATGGACCTCTTAATGTGTCGTCATGTCTGCAGTCTGCCTCCCCCTCCTTCCCTCCCCCTCCTCCCCTCCCCTCCTTCCCTCCCCTCCTTCCCTCCCCCTCCTCCCCTCCCCCCTCCTCCCTTTTATCTCCTTTCTGAGACTCCTCACAGTGGGGGGGTCAGGGAGGAGGTCAAAAGGTCACATTTGCATAACAGTCCCCTCCCATTCAGCGGTCAAACCCCCCCGCCCCTTTTTGATTTAACTCCGGCCGTTTAGAATGATGTCATATTACATTGACCCTATAAAGTTGGGGCCGCTGTGTCGCCCAGCACGGGAGGGGGGATGGGGGGGGGGCAGAGACGATAGTCTCATGCAGACAGTTGATTTACAGGCAGCTCAGGCCTCACAAGGTCAGAGGGATGTGCTAGTCTGTGGGAAGATGAAATTAAAAGCATCGCTGTTCGTTTTTTAATTTCTCTTCTTTAAACCAATCACGTTGCTCCATCATGGCCGTTCCATTAACTCTGCCTCCAGAAGCACTCTTCATCTTTCCAGGATAACTCTGATCAAAACCCAACCATCTTCATCTAAACGCAGCGACACACATGTTGTTCTGTTAGCAGTTCAGCAGGAGCGCAGGTCAGCGTGACGTCCTGGAACTACAGGACATATCAGCAGGAAGTCTGGGTGGCAGATCCGGAAACCCAATTAAATAAAAAGAATTCCTCTCTCCCCTTCTGGCCCAATTCATTTCACCCTTGGTCGCCCGCTGTTGGCACATGTGTCCTGACCCTTCCACACTCCTCTTAACTCCAGCTGTAGATCAGTGTCTCTTAGTTGGTTTATTCTGCTGCTTGACCCACAGGACAGAGCTCCTGCCTCTTTCAGTGACTGCTCTAACACCTAATGGCTTAATTACACCCCCCACACTTCCACCCCCCCCCCCCCACCCCCACACCTCCCCCCCGCCCCCCACTCCCCCAACCCCCCCCCCCACCCCCTTTGCTGTTATTTACAGTGTGTCCACTCAGAGATCCTGACAGCCCAATCACTGTCCCCCCAGCCTCTATGTGGACAACACCAGTAAACGCTTGTTGGGAAGGTTGGAAGTAATTATCACTAACCTGTTTCTCTCTCTCTCCCCCTCCCTCCCTCCCTCCCTCCCTCCCTCCCTCCCTCCCTCCCTCCCTCCCTCCCTCCCTCCCTCCCTCCCTCCCTCCCCTTCTCCCTCTCTCCCCCTCCCCCTCCCTCCCCTCCCTCCCTCCCACTCTCTCACCCACTCTCTCACCTTCTCTCTATTCCTCTCTCCCTCCCTCTCCTTCCCTCCCTCCCTCTCTCCCACTCTCTCACCTTCCCTCCCTCCCTCCCTCCCTCCCCCTTCTCCCCCTCTTTGACCCTGCCCTGCCGTTGATCTCCAATGACCTTCCGTTGACGATGTTAAGGTAAGAGACAAAGTCCTTTCTGTGTTTTCTTGGGGGGAAAAACCTGTACATGTGACTTCCGTTGGTTGATGGTGTCTCCCTCAGTAATAACAGACCCCTGCATGACCTGAGGAACCTTCTTTAAGGCTCGTTTACAAGAGATCTTTCAAAGAAATCCAGCTACTTTCTCTGTACAGTCACAAGTTAGGACACATTATTCGAACGCCATTGGAAAAATGTATCCAAACTTCTGACTGGTAGTGTAAACACATACACACAATTATATTATACAGTATGTGTTTATATTGTTCTTTTATGGCAAGTTGTCCTGTATTGGTGAAGCACCGGGGGGGGTCTTTGCTCTCAGAGAATCAGACCGTGAACTTGGGCCTTGTGTGACGCCTCCTGTCCTTGTTCCTGATTGGCTGAGGTCGTTTGTGCTGCAGTCAGCTAGCACGCTAGCACGCTAACCCTCCAGCCTCCTTCATCATCTCCCTCCTGGAGGCTCGGGGCTTGTTTGATGTTCAAAGGCAGCCCCGTGAGCGCCACGCCAACACGCCAACACATACTCTTATTTAGGAGCTCCAGATCCTGACTATGTGATGTGTGTAGCTGTGGGCTGAGGGGGGATCACAGCTGATGAGAGGAGAGGGCTCTCTGTGGCTCAGGATTATGGGAAGAGCTCTCTGTCCTGGGAGCTGTAGTGTTGTGTTTAATGCTGTGAAAGTGTGTGTGTGTGAGTGTATGTGTGTGATGTGTGTGTGTGTGTGTGTGTGTGTGTGTGTGTGTGTGTGTGTGTGTGTGTGTGCGTGCGTGCGTGCGTGAGTGTGTGTGTGTGTGTGTGTGTGTGTGTGTGAGTGAGAGAAATAGGTCTGAAATGCTTATAGTTCTTCTCTTGGCACTTATTGGTTCTTATGATGTATGATTCACAATCTAAAAAACCCACTGTATTTGGGGTCTATCACGTTGCTATGCTCAATGACTGATGCTCTTTGTAAAAAGCTCTCTCTTGTAAGTCGCGCTTTGGATAAAAGCGTCTGCTAAATGAATAAATGTAAATGTAAATTTAAAATGTAAATGTCAATTTAAAATGTAAATGCTAATATGGAGTTGCAGTACTTGTTTCAGAAAAGAGAGGAGAGAAGCGAGTGAGAGAGAGAGAGAGAGAGAGAGAGGTTGACAGAGAGAGGAGAGAGGGAAACAGAGAGAGAGAGATAGAAAGGCTGATCCTGACACGCAACCTATTTTGTTTCTGCATGTCTGCATGTCGGTCGTGTCTGTCAGTCTCTGTTGATCTGTGTGTGTGTGTGTGTGTGAGTGTGTGTGTGTGAGTGTGTGTGTGTGTGATGGAGGCAGAGATTATCTGGCTGCCGTAAGTCTGCTGGTCCCGTGCTGAGAGACGTGACGTCAGGGAGGAAGTGATGCGAGCAGCAGCCAGCTTGATTGGCTGAGCCGCCTCACAGATCACAGGGTTGGACTGAGCGCGTGCAGACAGGCTACCTACAGGAGAGGGTGAAAGAGGGAGGCAGGGAGGAGGGGGAGGAGGAGGGGGGGAGAGGATGAGGATGACGTGACCTCATCTCAACCCTCCCCTTCAAAAGAGACACACACACACACAGACACACTGACAGACACACACACACACACACACACACACACACACACACAGACGTAACCACTAACTGTCTTGCCTTGTAGCTAGGTTAGGCTTCCATCAGTGGAGGCACACAAAGC
Organism: Neosalanx taihuensis; assembly: GCA_030340665.1. NCBI lineage: Eukaryota > Metazoa > Chordata > Actinopteri > Osmeriformes > Salangidae > Neosalanx > Neosalanx taihuensis. The sequence goes on from CM059315.1 coordinate 1,362,176, forward strand.
CCTCCTTAATATCATAATAACAGCCTTCCCAAGTCCTCTCTGCTGGTGTCTCTCAGCAGGGTTTCCAGACACCTTCTTCCTGGGAGGTGAACAGCACACCTTCCTGTCCTCTGCCTCAGTAATAAACCAAAGCTGGCTTCACAAAGGCACCAGCGCCATCATGTTCAGGATGACCTGCCAAGCAGCACAGACATGACCGGCCTCCATTATCACTGTTATCAGTGTGAAAACTCCTAGAAACTTTTCTCTCTTTTTTTTTTTTTTTTTTGCTGCCAGGGAAAAAGTTTCTGTGACAAGTTCATTATTCCAGATATCATGACCAAGTCGTCAAACTGAGATCTTTTTTTCGAGAGAGAGAAACCAGCCTGAATTCTTTCTGGTTTGAATCCTGATAGGATCCTTATGAATGTGAGATATTAGATTTCCTTGATAAGCTCCTTTCACTGGACCGTTTCCTCCAGATCTCCTCCCAGTAAAACTGGATTTATTGCGGGTAGTGGTGGGTGAGTTTCAGGCTCCTTGCCAGGATAAATAAACCCTCAGAAAAGATGAGGTTCAGTAACAGATTTACTGTAGCCAGATAAGCAATACTGTTTATCAATGACCTCTAAAGCATTCTGTACAAAGCGTACTGACTCAGCTTTTAATCCAAGAGGTCGTAAAGTTTCTGATCTATTCTCCTCTCTTTGACGGTGTTGTTCTTAGTTTAGTTACATGGTAGTTCATGCAAACTCAATGTAAAGAGAAACCTCACTTCCTGTTTCACAGGAATTCTATTTCCTGTCAGAGTGTGTAGATGTGGGTCTCTTTTTTTATCCCAGCATGTTAAGTAGGCCCGGTGTTTTCCTTTTGCTCCTCCAATCAGGCGACAGTGTTCTCTTGTTCCTCCAATCAGGCGACAGTGTCCTTTTGTTCCTCCAATCAGGCGACAGTGTTCAGTTTACAGACAAGCCAGGGTTGACTCATCAGCCAATCATGATGGATGATATGGGAATGTGTTAGACTCAAACATGATGAATGACTGGAGAGTCTGTAGTCTGCAGGATCAGTCCAGATGGCTGTGCTGTCTTAAACAACACTGACACAACGACACAACGACACAACTACACAACCGCACAACAACACTGACACAACGACACAATGACACAACTATACAACGACACAACCGCACAACAACACTGACACAACGACACAATGACACAACTACACAATGACACAACGACACAACAACACTGACACAACGACACAATGACACAACTACACAACCACACAACCACACAACCACACAACAACACTGACACAACGACACAACAACACTGACACAACGACACAACAACACTGACACAACGACACAACTCATAATGTCATAACGATTCATTCCAGAAAGAATTCCGTAAATATTTGTCATGTGATGTAGTACGTCAAGAGTTTTTTCTGTTATATTTGCTGCTACTCTTATTTTCTCACTCTTGACTAATTGTCTCACGTCACTCAATAGAAGATAAAAATATATAATGAGGTTGGACATGGCTGCTGTTATATCCTGTCTCTTCTGAGGTCCTGAAACAGAGAACATCTCAAAGTAATCAGTCTCCCTCCATGACACGTAAGCCTCCATTGTTTTGGGTTGGATGGATCCTGTAAAATCACCCACACACTTTTCAATCCAGCTTCAAAGCGTTGGAGGGAAAAAAAAGAAAACCCCATTGTTGTTGCTTTCGTGTCAGTGCCAGAGGACACATCGAGTGGTGGAAATATACTGTACATGTGGAAAATATGTCTATTAAGTGGGCAGGAGAAGTATTGAAGTGTGGAGGATAGGGTCTGAATTATCCTCTCTCTCTGTCTCTCTCTCTCTCTCTCTCTCTCTCTCTCTCTCTGTCTCTCTCTCTCTCTCTCTCTCTCTCTCTCTCTCTCCTCCTTTCGTTTTGGTGTTTGTTTCCTCCCTCTAACACAGTATCCTCATCGTGGTGTCAGAGTCGATAGCGCTGAGGTGAATTCCATTTCAGAAACAGCGGATTTAACATTGTTCAGTAGCAGCAGTGGAGGAACTAACCTGTCACAGCTTCTATAACTTCAAGCATTAGCGCCAAGGACACTAATTTGAGAAGGCCAAGCAGTCCAGCGAACACAATCATGAGTAAATCAGAGAATGAATCCAGAGTAGAAATGCGAAGAAGATACGAAATTGCCCCGGAAAAAAACGAGGCGTCTTTTCTTCAGCGCGGAGGGAGAGTAAAAGAAGCCAATCGAATAACGAACTTCTGATGAAACGATCCTAATATGCGACCTGCTCAAACAGGCTGTAGAATCACAACCCAGCTCCATCGTACCAGTAAATCAAGTGTCGACCTTTCAACCCCCGAGGGCGACATCTTATTAACCTAAGTGCCACCTGCCACTGCCCCTGTCGCTTTGTCCACTCGTGTGAATCTCCCCCAGAAACTCTCTCTCAGTCTCTCTCTCTCTCTCTCTCTCTCTCTCTCTCTCTCTCTCTCTCTCTCTCTCTCTCTCTCTCTCTCTCTCTCTCTCTCTCTCAGTCTCTCTCTCTCTCAGTCTCTCTCTCTCTCTCTCTCTCTCTCTCTCTCTCTCTCTCTCTCTCTCTCTCTCTCTCTCTCTCTCTCTCTCTCTCTCTCTCTCTCTCTCTCTCTCTCTCTCTCTCTCTCTCTCTCTCAGTCTCTCTCTCTCAGTCTCTCTCTCTCTCAGTCTCTCTCTCTCTCTCTGTCTCAGTCTCAGTCTCTCTCTCTCTCAGTCTCTCTCTCCGTCTCTCTCTCTCTCTCTCTCAGTCTTTCTCTCAGTCTCTCTGTCAGTCTCTCTCTCCGTCTCTCTCTCTCTCTCTCTCTCAGTCTTTCTCTCAGTCTCTCTCTCAGTCTTTCTCTCAGTCTCTCTCTCAGTCTTCTCTCTCTCTCTCTTCAGCCGTCTCCCTTTCTCTGCTGTCGACACCGCTGGCCACCTTCAATCCAGAGCCTCTGAGACGTGTCATTACAGCGGCTCCCTCAGCGGCACACTCCACTTGGCCCACAGAATTCAACAAAGGGCCGCTTCGGCACGGTCATCGCTTCACGAACAGGCATTATGAAAGCGTATTCACTTCCAACGCAGCCTGGAGTTGTTGAAGGGGGGGGGGGGCTTCCAGAAACAGATGTTGTTTATGAAGTGCACTAGGTAGGAGGCTGGAGTTCATTTAAACTCTGGAGATTGAACTGTATGAAGGGGCGTATGGGGTCAATTTGTATTCAACAGTCGTCCCTCATTCTAACCATACCTTCATTACCGACTGAAACAGCTTCAGCTGAATAACTCAGGACCTGCTTCTGTGCTTTCGCCCCCCCCCACCCCCCACACACACAAGAAAACTCCCCACCATCTATTTGACTTGACTTTGACTCCATTTTTGATGGAGGTTTCATCATGGCTGAGAAACCTTTTCACAGAGTGGAAGTAGTGAAACAACGGCTTGATCGATGTCATGGAACCCTGAAGAAAAAGTAATCATTCGTTTTCCACAGTCATGTGACCTGGGGGCGTCGGGGGGAGGAGCAGAGGCGAAGCTTTCTCCCTTATCCCATGTGGTGGGTTCTGCTTGGGCGGTTCCTATTTAGAACCAGGAGTTCCATGTCCACAGACAGCCCAATGAACATGATGCACAGATCCAGGTGGGGCAGTGTGGGGCTGGAGGGCTGGAGGTGGGGCAGTGTGGGGCTGGTGGTGGGGCAGTGTGGGGCTGGAGGTGGGGCAGTGTGGGGCTGGAGGTGGGGCAGTGTGGGGCTGGAGGGCTGGAGGTGGGGCAGTGTGGGGCTGGAGGGGGGAGGGGAGGAGAGGAGGAGGAGGAGAGGAGGGGAGGAGGAGTTCAGACAACCCTGGGGCTCTGCCACCCCACATCATCATGTCCCGCTGGGTCAGAGAGGAGCAAGGTCACGGGGTCAAAGGCATTTTGGGTTACTGGAGCTGAAGTGAGCGCAGAGAGGAAAGAGCACCAGTAAAACAACTAAGGTGTGGAGTTATATTATAGTATGTAGTATGTGTCTGTGTGTGTATGTGTGTGTGTGTCTGTGTGCGTCTGTGTGTGTCTGTGTGTGTGTGTCTGTGTGTGTGTGTCTGTGTGTGTGTGTGCAGATAATGATAAGAGCATGGGTCTGCCGTTCGGATCAGTACCTATCGATTGATCTGACAGAACAGATAAATAAAGCGAGCGAGCGAGGTGATGGAGAGAGTGGGAAAATGGAGAGAGGGGAGGAGGAGGGAGGGAGGGAGGGATGGAGGGAGGGAGGGAGGGAGGGGGGTCCTTGGGGGGCAGCAGTGATCCATTAATGGGCTGCACTGTCCTGCATTGATCTAGGCCAGAAAGCCCTGCGAAGACTAAACCAGACTAGACCAGACTAGACCAGACCAGACCAGACCAGACCAGACCAGACTAGACCAGACAAGACCAGACCAGACCTGACCAGACCAGACCAGACTAGACCAGACCAGACCAGACCAGACCAGACTAGACCAGACCAGACCAGACTAGACCAGACCAGACCAGACTAGACCAGACCAGACCAGACCAGACTAGACGATCAGGGTAGTTTCTCTGTCTTGCTCAGAGTTGTTAGCTGTGTTAATAAAAACTCCATCTCACCCTGTCAGAAGACATTACTGTTAGATGAATAGCCCCAGCATGTGTTCTGAATGCAGGCCTCATGTCTCTTAGCCAGGAGGCTCTGTGAGGTAGCTAGACCAGGCAGGAGGAGGAGGAGGGTGGCCTGGATGAACCCCAGCCTCTGCTGGACCAGGCAGGCAGGAGGAGGAGGAGGGTGGCCTGGATGAACTCCAGCCTGGACAGTCACAAGGGTGACAGTAGCCTGCAGCCCTGGGAGTTCTGCTTTCAATTCAGACTCTTTCACAAACAAGCTATTTTCTAGTTTCCTGGGCTGGCTAATGGCAACAGTCCCTCATTCTGATTTGACAAGGAAAACACAGCTATTCATAATCGTTAATAGATGTAGATGCAATAGATTACAACTTGTAAAAAAACTGCTCTATGTTGATGCATCCGCAGTTGAAATACTTATCTTTTTACTCTGGGATTCGATCTATCTTGGTCAGAATAGGACTTTGTGAACAGTCTTGTGTTGGTTTACCTTCTGGACAGGTAACGATCAATTCTTCCAGTGACATCCTTCGTAGGAAGGGAGTCTTGGGCTGTTGAAATGATTGATTGGCTTCTCACAGACAACAAAACTGGCTTTGATGTCCCACTCTTCCCTGCGCCTCCTCCCCCTCCTCCTCCCCGCGCCTCCTCCCCGCTCCCCCTCCTCACACCCCCCTCCTCAGCAGGAAACAGTGTCTCTTCTTCTGTGTTCTTGAGGAGATGAGTCTGCACCAACATCCGACACGGGAGGTCTGCCTTGTTGCCATGGTGACGTCCTCTGGAGCAGAGAGACGGAGAGAGTATGGAACATGCTAGTGGAACACGCTAGTAGAACACGCTAGAGGAACACGCTAGAGGAACACGCTAGTGGAACACTAATCAATTCTGGTAATAATCGTGGGAGTTCACAGGAAACATCTCTACATGTCATGTTTTGGGCTGTGTGTGTGTGTGTGTGTGAGATGTGTGTGTGTGTGTGTGTGAGTGTGTGTGTGTGAGAGAAGGTTGAGAGATTAACACACTCTCTAGTGTGTCTCTAGTAACTGAAGGTCAGTTACTCCTTCAAAGATACACTCATCTTTCTGAATCCGCTTAATAATAATAAAAAATCCACCTGAGATTCTTCTTGAGAGTTTTTGCTGCTGGTCTCAAGTTCAAATGTAATCTTCCCATCTAATGCATAGAAGATTAGGACAGTCCAGATATTTGATGACATCGCCTTGGACAGTGTGATATCTGTCTCGTTTATATGACCCACTCTGTACTCAGAAGACTCTGCTTAAGATGACTGAGGTTAGCAAACTACTTTAAGAAAGCCTGTTTCTGAGGTTTGGATTTTGGAAATGGCTGCAGTGATACTAAGACTGTGTTTCGATAGACCTTTCTTTCTCATCTTAGCACCAAGGCGAGCAGGTGAGTTGTGGATGTTTATAAAAAGCTTCAGAGCTCGTTTTCAAGCCTGGCAGGTGGACAGACTGAATTAATCACAAAGCTCAAGTTGGCAGAATCGAGGCGGTTTCTTCCCATATCGTAAATCTTTGCTGACTGAAGGAAAACATCTTCATCTCTCACTCTATCTCTCTCTCTTTCAACCTCCTCCTCCTCTCTCTCTCTCTTTCACTCTCCTCATCTATCTCTCTTTCAACCTCCTCCTCCTCTCTTTCACTCATCTCTCACAGACTTGTTTTTCTCTTTTCGCTTCTCAAACCGAATTTGCTGATCTCAACGATTTCTGATATATTTGAAGCTTATTTTCTAAATGTCCTTGGTCTGCCCATAACTCTTTGTGTTTACAAGGAGGAGAGGAGTACAGGGCCTTTCTCCCCTGTCATATAAATGACACATCACTGTCATGACTAGAAAATGTTAGTTTTTTTCTTCTTTTCGATTTCCAGGGATGCACCTTTTATTGTGTCTTAGTGTTGAGTGCAGTATTTTCCAGACAAACGAATGTTTTCCCAGTAAAGACAACAAGCCCCCGACATCTTTGTGTTTCAATTTTCTTTATCTCCTCTTTGAATATGGAACATTCCAGATCAATACTTTCCATTAGCAGCCTCATGAAGATGGGGGACGCGTGTCATGGTTGAATTCTCTAACACAAAGAGCACTTCAGAGCTTGGGTTAATCACTAGCAGCTCTGTTTGTCTCACGGAGGACACCGTCCCAAGGTCGTCAGAGGTGGGGGCGGGGGTCACAGCTGGGACACACGGACGAAGTGAGACTTCAGTCCTTCCTGTAGTTCTCTCTCCTCTCTTTTGTAGTAAGACAGACAGCCCCAGACTTGCAGAGTCTCTCTCTGTCTCTCTGTCTCTCTCTCTCTCTCTCTCTCTCTGTCTCTGTCTCTGTCTCTGTCTCTCTCTCTCTGTCTCTGTCTCTGTCTCTGTCTCTCTGTCTCTGTCTCTGTCTCTGTCTCTCTCTCTCTCTCTCTCTCTCTTTCTGTGTCTCTCTCTCTGTCTCTGTCTCTGTCTCTGTCTCTCTGTCTCTGTCTCTGTCTCTGTCTCTCTGTCTCTGTCTCTGTCTCTGTCTCTCTCTCTCTCTCTCTTTCTGTGTCTCTCTCTCTCTCTCTCTCTCTCTCTCTCTCTCTCTCTCTCTCTCTCTTCTGTGTGTCTCTCTCTCTGTCTCTCTCTCTCTCTCTGTCTCTCGCTCTCTCTCTCACAGCATCACAGACAGTGGTCAGCCAGCAGTGCATCATGGGTTAGTCCTGAAGGTAGCTGTCTGTGATAATTAAAGCAGTAAATCGACTTCTAACTTGTGTTTATATTCTCGCTGTGTCTCGATACAACAGAGGAGTTGCTGACGTTGCTCTTTTTCATGACTGAGGGATAGAGGAGGAAGAGGAGGAAGAGCAGGAGGGTGAAGTGAGAGGAAGGAGAAGACGTGGGGGAGAAAAAAAAACGAAACAACCAGACAACGAACCTCTCATGCTGGCCCACAGATGTCAAACGACTTTTCTGGGAGAAAGTCTACCTGACAGGATGTTGTTTTGTCTGTGGAGAGGTTAAAGAGGATCCTGTCTCCTGGATGCTTGTGTGTTCACTCGCTCTAGCAGAACCTTCAGCTTCTGACATCCAGAGACATATAGCACTCCTGCATTCTGGTTTTATTGATTTGAAATGTATTTTTGAACCAAACAATGACGTCCACTACCTAGAACAGGAACTGCATAATGATGGTGTGCAGTGGAAAGTTTGTGACAACATTCCATGTTGACCATGGTGAAGTCTTGATGTCTTTCTTGGGAACTTTTTATTCTGAAGTTATGTTCCAGGGTGTTGATGGACAGGATAGAGCCAAGGCTTAATAGAAGTGATTGGCTGATAATGATCTACAGGCACTAGTGGATTCAGTCTGACATGAATCACAAATTACTGACCCAATCTGCCCCGGCAGTATTATAACATAGTGTTTCAACAACTGCTGATTGAGGTTAATATCACATTGAAAGATTGTCTTTAAGTGCTCGGACTGAGGAGTTTATGCCATGACATCAAAAAAATTGGCAAATGTCTTTACCGATGAACTGGAGAAGGGATGAGAGAGAATATATATATATATTTATTTTTATTATTTCTTTCATCTGTGCTGAAAGAGACAAGAACCCCTTAGAAAAATGAGTGTCTTTTCAGAAGCAGTGTGCTGCTGGAAATGAAAGTTGGCATTTGTTGACAATGGACAAAGTTATCCTCCTAATATCTGCTGGAGAGGCTGTCCTGGGAGAAGACTAGTGGTCATTTGGATTCAGCAGCGCAGGCAGTGAGGCTCTGTTCAAACCTCACTGAGGAATGCTGTCATTGTTTTACATTCTTGTCTCTCCCTCTTGTCTCTCCCTCTTGTCTCTCTCTCTCTCTCTCTGTTTTGACCCGCTCAATTTCCCGCCTAAATCTCAGCAGAAACAAGCATTGTTTGGATGTAAAGCCACACCAGATATCCACATAATCCCAAAGCCAAATTGGTTAGAATTCTCTGTGCGTTCCACAGACCTATAGAAATTTCACTCGATGTGTTTTGGGTTTAGATGCTCTCCTCTCCACCTCTCTCTCCATCTCTCTCCCCTTAGTAGTTTTTTACCCTCCTACCTCCAGATTCTTGCTCCTGTAATAGCAGTTTATAAAATATACCAAAACAGCTGTTTCCTGATTGGAACCAGATGAGCTATGTGAGAGACGAGGTTCATCTGTAATCCAGGCAGCATTTGGAGAAAAACCCATAATCCTTCAGTCAAAGAATGTCTTTTATCAACCTGGGTAAACACCGGACTAGAGGTAGTAACATATTCTGTTTATTTACCTTTGCTGTGGGTCTTCTGGTGAGAAAGCGCTGTGCAGGTCTGGGCCTTCAAGAAGACTACATTTATTTTTCAGAACAGACCGGAGACTCGGTCCTCATGGTGTGTGAAAGATTCTGTTTGTTCCGGAGTTCTGAAAGTCCCAGAGTTCACTTCTAACTTTCCGTTGCTTCTGTTCCCTGTTGAAAGAATCCTCTTACACCCTTTTACATCTCCCCTTAACTCCCTTTTCCTTGGTGCGTACCTCAGATAATGATAGCACCATTCATCATAGAAGCTTGTAAAACTCTCAGAATCTCTCCTTTTTTTATTCGCCAAGAGCATTGAAACAAACACAGATTTTTATTCCAGTAGGAGGGTGCATATGATAAACATTAGAGTCTAAATATAGAATTTCGTACATAAGCAACATTTATAATTAAATACTCCTTCTAACCCATATTATACAAGCAGAGATCTTATCTAGGTGACGCGGTAAAAAGATTTGTGATCTTCTTCTCCTTTAATAACTTGCTAATGGTTTCCTGAATGCTAATAATCAGGGTCAGGTTATTAAGTTTGGCACAGATCATTTTAGATCATTCCCAAATTAATTCCCCCCTGTTCTTTCAGGTCTAGTATCGCTGTCATCCAACTCAACAAATCACCGGCACACGATTCTGACATCTCTCTGTGGTCTTCAAACACTCGATGGCGAGGAAACTAGTTTGGATCACTAAAAAGAGACAGGGTTTTTTTGCAGTTGAATTAAGATGTTGAGAGGATTCATGAGCTTCTTTGAAGATTGAACCATTGGCACCATCTTGGCCCTTAGGAGAGAGAGATGGGGACTTGCTTTACAGCTGAAAGGAAACATTAGCATATTTTCACACTGCCAGTTGACCACCAGGTCTGCTACTCTGCGGTCCTGCGCTGAAGGACTAAATATGCAATTCAGGAGACGCAAGACGTGTTAGTCCCCCCCCTCCGTTAGCATAACCAGACCAAAGCTTGAAGATTGAACTGCCAAACAGAAAGGGTTCCTGCATGTTTATGAGTGTCTGCTTCAAGGCTTCAAGACAGTGGTCTAGTCATCATAAGGGTTTGTCATTGGGAACTCTCCTTGGTGTGACTCCAGAATGGAAGCAGATTCAGACTTGTTGATCTTCCTCTCCAGCAGGAAGTCACCCGATATTAGACCTCAACATTTAGGGGGGCAAGACAAAGACAGATGGGACACATGGAGGGTTTAACATTTGGCCGACACCTGCCTCTCTATCTCTCTCTCTGGGTCCAGACCCAGTCTCTCTCTCTCTCTCTCTCTCTCTCTCTCTCTCTCTCTCTCTCTCTCTGGTTCCAGACCCTCCCTCTCTTCCCCTCTCTTCCCCCCAGACCCAGCCTCTCTCTCTCTGGGTTCCTGCCAGGCAGGATATCTGGGGCTGTGGATCTCTTCCTCTCTTGTTAGTGTCTCTCCAGACTTCTGGAAGCTGTGCACCAGCCTGTGTCACCAGCCTGTTAAAACACAGGCTGCCATGGAAACTCCACGCCAACCTCAGCTGTGGCTTCTGCTCGCTGTCTTATATTGAGCTTTAAAATGTGACATGCCGTCATCGGAGGATGTTTACCGTTGTCAGATGAGGCACTGGGACTGTCAGAGATGTTCCTCCACTTGTTTTCCAATTAGTTTAGGCATTAATTTATTTCTAAACCTTATTTGCAAGTGAAATGAGTTGACTGAACAATGAGGCTGTCGTCTGCGGTAACGAGAAGGGTGACTTGAGAACAACACACACACACACACTGACACACACACACACACTGACACACACACACACACACACTGACACACACACACACACACACTGACACACACACACACACACACACACTGACACACACACACACTGACATACACACTCACACACACACTGACACACACACACGCACACACACTGACACACATACACACTCACAAACTTACCAACACACACACACACACGCACACACTGACACACCCATCCCCTTCTTGTTGGTGTGCTTGTCTTCCTCAGCTGAATGTTTTAGTTGGGGTCATTATTCTTCTCCTCCTCTCCTCAGTAATGGAAGGTTGCCACTGTGCTTCTGGCTCTCACATGACAGAATGTCACATTTAAACAGTCAAGTGTTCCTCCTCGATGTGTCAGAATGTCATTCGCTCTCCATCACCTATGAATTAGACTTCCAGGTAACCACTAACACATTCAATTAACAGACATAAGAAAGAGAGCGGGAGAGAGGGAGAGAAAGGGGGAGGGACACAGAGAGGGAGGGAGAGACAGCGCGAGAAAGGGAGAAAAGAGAGAGAGGGAGAGAGGTAGAGAGAGAGATTTAGACAGAGGGAGAGAGAGGGGAAAAGGGAGGGATGGGAAGGGAGATTAATACTAATCTGTGCGTTTGAGTGAATGAGTGTTTAACCAGTTTGCTGATAACTTGATCGATAAAGATCAAGGCTTCCTCTACCTCCTCTTTCCGTCTTTAAACTCCCCCAAAAAAAGCACTCATCATTCTTAAAAGGAAGTTTGGAAGTCCTGGTGAGATATCCTGTCAGAGAAAGCCACCATGAGGGTCTGTGCCTCTGTGTCAGGGCAGCCTGGCCCCAGCAGGGCTGAGCTGGGGTCACCCAGGCGATGACTGGGACCCTTCAGAGAATTCTCTGGAAGCCCTCCCCTCTTTTCTTCCAGCTCGCATCATGTGACCCAGCGCCTGTGTCTCTCCTAGTGGGGAACAAAGCGCCCAGCTAGCATGCTGGGTCATTCTGCTGCCACGGTGAAGCCCCTCCCCCTCCCTCCCTCCCCCTCCCCTCCCCCAGAGAGAGATAAGGAGGGACGTCTCTGGATCTGATGCTGATTGGTCGTTTGCTCAAGTGTCTCACTTAGATCTTCACAAGGGGAGGTTTAGCTCGGTGGACATAGCGCGTCCCCCCTCTCTCTCTCCCTCTCCCTCTCTCTCTCTCTCTCTCTCTCTGCCTTTTTTAGCTCGTGTGACACGGAGAGTATCCCAGTTCCTGATAGGCTCAGCAGTGTTCTCGTCCAGAGGACCAGAGACTTCCTGTTTCTGCTCTCCTCCTCGACAGCTTCAGGAAGAGGGGAGGGGTGCATGCTGGGAAAGCTGCCAAGTTCCAGTCAGTCAGGAGAGCCATATGGCTCCAGAACACATGTTTCCTTCCATCGTGGCGCTGGGGGAAACCGTAGCAACCGCATACCGCACCTCCAGCACGCGGCGCGCTGAAAATAGTCCCCCCGGGGCGTTGATATGATTTGTGGCGTGATGCGGCTCCGTAACTCTGTCGCCCCTTCAGCGAATCATCAATCAAATCCTCCTGATTACCAGCCTGGGGGTTTAAAGCTGCTCGCAAGTCACCTGTTAGGGAAGTGACACGTAGATGACTTCCTGTGACAGAGAGATGACTTCCTGTGACTCAGAGCTGACTTCCTGTGTGTTGAACACTGAAGTAGAGCGATACGTTTTGCCAGGTAAATCAGCAAAGAGTCTGATTTAAGATGTCTGTCACCCTCAGCAGCAAAGGGAAATGTAAAGGTCTACCTTGTTATCAGAAAGCATGCTGGGAGTGAATGAGTGTGTGAGTGTGTGTGTGTTGTAAGAAAGCGGCCTGTTTTTGTTATTTTTTATTTTTGAATCTGAATGCTACTGTGTGTTTGTACATTATATTTGTATCTGTTAATCAGGAACATATGTGACATGTGAACATATGTCTGTGTGAGAGTGTGTGTGTGTGTCTGCGTGTGTCAGACGCGTGTGTGTATTTCCGGCTACAACTGGATCCTGTTAACACCCAGCTGAGGGGGGGGGGGGGGATCTGTGTTTATGAAGGATGGATATCTGCCTCTTAAAAACGTCCCCAACACTGTGGGGTTAAACAGGCACACCAGGTGTGTGTGTGTGTGTGTGTGTGTGTGTGTGTGTGTGTGTGGGTGTATACCGTACAGTACTGGCTGTGGCTGGCGCTAAGACATGAGAGGCAGGTGGCTGAGTGGTAAGGGAGTCTGGGCTAGTAATCAGAAGGTTCCCGTTTCGAATCCTGGCTGTGCCAATGTGATGCGGGGTGTAATATTCCAGGGGTGTAAGTGTCCACCCCTGGAGGCAAATAAAGGTTTATCTAATCTAATATTAAGTGTAATATGTAAATGAAAGCCCAGGAAACTCTACATGGATTATACGCAGAGAGAATGCATTTTTATTTTCTGAAACGGCCATTTCATGCTGCTTCTTTAAGGCGCTGCGCTCCAGGATTGAGTTGTGCTTCCAGGATACTCTCAGATGGTTTATCAGGAAGTGTCCTGGTTGTTAACATGCAGCTCAGAGATCTGTATCTAACACACTACTGGGCTGGGGGGGGGGGGGGGGGGGCACAGCTGGTTTGTGGTGAAACTGAGGACCCATCTGTGTGGATTCATCCTCCAGCCATCGCTGAATCATTCAGATGTTTGTTGTTGTCGTCCATCATGGCGTTTGAATACAAGGCAGCAGAACATGAACCTCCTTCCATTTCTAATCCACAGCCCTTGATGTTGTGGCTTTGGAAGCGGCGTTGGGTGTGTGTGTGTGTGTGTGTGTGGGGGGGGGGGGGGGGGGTTCACAGGGGGTGGGCGAGATATTGAGGGAGCTTAGAGGATATTCATATATTGGCAGTGTGGTTTTTGTGTGTGTGTGTTTGTGTGTATGCTGTGTGTGTTGTGTGTGTGTGTGTGTGTGTGTTTATGTTGTGTGTTTGTGTGTGTTTGTCAAGCTGTAATGGAAACCCTGAAGGACTCTACTTCAAATAATGACTTCAAACCACCTCTGTTTACTAGTTTGTAGTGACAGTGAGCGTGTGCCCATCAGGGTAGCTCCTGCCCATGTTCCTCTCCCCTCCATCCCCCTGAAGTAACATCTCCACTACCTGCAGGGTTCACACGCATGACATGGATCATATGTGTCAGTCCGTACTCTGCAACAGATCCAGTATCCTGTCTGAAGTCACAGCTGTGGCAAATGTCCGTTTTCTTTTATTTAGTTATCTTCTATGTTAGTTTGCTGTTTGGGTTCAATAGATTAATCGATTCTTTTCAGATGAAGTGAAAAGCCTGATATTGAATATTGGCAGTTCTTCCTGTTTGACTTCCTGTTTCCTGTGTGCGTTCTTCTTCTTCTGCACCTCATGAAGAATGGAAGCAGACTCCAGCTGGGGGGGGGGGTTGGGCAGAGAGAACGGACAGACACGAACTTGACAAGTACCCTAAAGAAAAATGCCATGTGCTCATTAAAGTTTCACGACTTAAAGCTCCAGTGAACCAGAGGAAGCGTGAAGTGCTTCTCCCTCCCAGTCACCGTTCCTTTAACAGGGGAGAGAAGCAGGTCTGGCCCCTGGTTCAATCAGTAGGTTTTCTCTCTGTTTCCTGATGTCTGAAATGGTTTGGCTGCTGTGTCAATGGAGGCTCGGCTGTGGGATTAGCTGTGACACCATGACAAGGGACGAAGACTTAACAGCTCCCTGATAATGGAGGCAACACTGCTCAGCGCTCTGCCAACCCATTACAGCTGCTCAACCAGGTCACCCTAATGCTGGGTGTGTGTGTGTGTGTGTGTGTGTGTATACTGTGTGTGTGAATACTGTGTATATACTGTGTGTGTGTATACTGTGTATACTGTGTGTGTTTAGCCAAGCAGGCAGATTTTGGTTGCAGAGCATCTGTCCATGGATTGGGATTTTCTCTCCCTCCCCCTTTCTTTCTCCCCCCCCCCACCCTCTCTAGATAAATAAATATAAAAGTATGTATAAATGTAATCTGTAGAGAATAAGACGCGATATTGGAGGGAGTTATCCACTGTGATGTCATGCTGAGTCAGTAATTACTGCTGAAACCATGACGTATTTATGTCCTGAAATATATAACCTAGTGGGCAGCTCTTAACTAATTGTCTGTAATTAAAAGAAGTAAATAAGATCTATAGAGGTAGGATTTGATTAAGTTAATGTGAGGTTTGGTCTGCAATTTCCACCCCCTGGAGGACAAATAAAGGTTCATCTAATCTAAAAACTTCAAGTGGTTCGTTCAAGATTGTTCTTCTCAATATTTTCTCTCAGAAAGGTTCTTTAGTGACTCTAGCAGGTAAAACTCTTGTTTGTTATATCTAGATGGAGTAGAGAAAATCTTATCCGTTAGGCAGAAGTAAAATCCTAGCGGCTTAAGTGGATTCCAGCTGAACTAGATCAATGTTTTGTCTTCTATATAAGGGCTGTGGCGTTGTTGTGATGTCCAGTAACATCTCAGGGATTACCATGTCAATTATAAGACCATTTCTGGTCTCTGTTTAACCCGCAATGTTTGCAGATGCACAAATAAAAGTGTATTTGAGCTGCAGTTGAGAGCTGCAGTGTTGAGCTGCAGTGTTGAGCTGCAGTGTTGAGCTGCAGTGTTGAGCTGCAGTGTTGAGCTGCATTGTTGAGCTGCATTGTTGAGCTGCATTGTTGAGCTGCATTGTTGAGCTGCATTGTTGAGCTGCATTGTTGAGCTGCAGTGTTGAGCTGCAGTGTTGAGCTGCAGTGTTGAGCTGCAGTGTTGAGCTGCAGTGTTGAGCTGCAGTGTTGAGCTGCAGTGTTGAGCTGCAGTGTTGAGCTGCAGTGTTGAGCTGCAGTGTTGAGCTGCAGTGTTGAGCTGCAGTGTTGAGCTGCAGTGTTGAGCTGCATTGTTGAGCTGCATTGTTGAGCTGCAGTGTTGAGCTGCAGTGTTGAGCTGCAGTGTTGAGCTGCAGTGTTGAGCTGCAGTGTTGAGCTGCAGTGTTGAGCTGCATTGTTGAGCTGCAGTGTTGAGCTGCAGTGTTGAGCTGCATTGTTGAGCTGCAGTGTTGAGCTGCAGTGTTGAGCTGCATTGTTGAGCTGCAGTGTTGAGCTGCAGTGTTGAGCTGCAGTGTTGAGCTGCAGTGTTGAGCTGCAGTGTTGAGCTGCATTGTTGAGCTGCAGTGTTGAGCTGCAGTGTTGAGCTGCAGTGTTGAGCTGCAGTGTTGAGCTGCAGTGTTGAGCTGCAGTGTTGAGCTGCAGTGTTGAGCTGCAGTGTTGAGCTGCATTGTTGAGCTGCAGTGTTGAGCTGCAGTGTTGAGCTGCAGTGTTGAGCTGCAGTGTTGAGCTGCAGTGTTGAGCTGCAGTGTTGAGCTGCATTGTTGAGCTGCAGTGTTGAGCTGCAGTGTTGAGCTGCAGTGTTGAGCTGCAGTGTTGAGCTGCAGTGTTGAGCTGCAGTGTTGAGCTGCAGTGTTGAGCTGCATTGTTGAGCTGCAGTGTTGAGCTGCAGTGTTGAGCTGCAGTGTTGAGCTGCAGTGTTGAGCTGCAGTGTTGAGCTGCAGTGTTGAGCTGCAGTGTTGAGCTGCATTGTTGAGCTGCAGTGTTGAGCTGCAGTGTTGAGCTGCAGTGTTGAGCTGCATTGTTGAGCTGTGTTACTGTGGTGAAACGATGTCATCTTGTCCTTCTGGCAAAACTGTTAAAAAAGGACTGAACAAAATGATGCTTTACTGGAAATCATCGGACTAATTCTGAGGAGAGGTAACTAAACACTGGATCGAGAATCTGTTACGAAAATGTTCCTCTTCGTGCTTCGTAATCCCAGAGCAAGGTAACTTAATCCCAGCCCTTTCCTCAAATGTTCTTTTTCTAAATGGTCAATCAGACATCAGTCTTTCAGAAAAAAAAATATCAGAATTCAATAATTCAGTGAGAAATTACTTCTTCTAAGAGAATGTGAATAATTCAGGATATTATGACTTAAAAGACCAGCTGCCTTCAAAATGAAGCAAAGTGATGATTGATTCAACATCTGGACTAATAGAGTTTGGGTTCCAGTCTTGATTGAGTCTTTTTCCTCTCTCTCTCTCTCTCTCTCTCTCGCTCTCTCTCTCTCTCTCTCTCTCTCTCTCTTTCTCTCCCTCTTTCTCTCTCTCTCTCTCTCTCTCTCTCCTCTCTCTCTTTCTCTCCCTCTTTCTCCTCTCTCTCTCTCTCTCTCTCTCTCCTCTTTCTCCTCTCTCTTTCTCATTTAGCTCTGAAGAAAAGAGCTGGTTTGGAAACAGAGAGAGCTGACGATGTTACAGTTGGTCTTTCTTGAAGGGGGGGGTCTCTGTCCTCTTGTGTCTCTGTCCTCTTGTGTCTCTGTGGCCCCCCGTGTCTCTGTGGCCCCCCGTGTCTCTGTGGCCCCTTGTGTCTCTGTGGCCCCTTGTGTCTCTGTGGCCCCTTGTGTCTCTGTGGCCCCTTGTGTCTCTGTGGCCTCTTGTGTCTCTGTGGCCCCCCGTGTCTCTGTGGCCCCCCGTGTCTCTGTGGCCCCTTGGCAGAGACACAGTGATTGTCCAGCTAGCCTCTCATGATCGAGCACTTTCCCACGCTCCTCATGCATCACTGCTCTGGGCCCAAGTTCATTTCATGCCACGGACCTCTGGAACGCCTGTGTGTGTGTGTCTGTGTGTGTGTGTCTGTGTGTGTGTGTATGTGTGTGTGTGTGTCTGTGTGTGTGTGTCTGTGTGTGTGTGTGTCTGTGTGTGTCTGTGTGTGTGTCTGTGTGTGTGTGTGTGTGTGTGTGTGTCTGTGTGTGTGTCTGTGTGTGTGTGTCTGTGTGTGTGTGTATGTGTGTGTCTGTGTGTGTGTGTGTGTGTCTGTGTGTGTTTGTGTCTGTGTGTGTGTCTGTGTGTGTGTGTCTGTGTGTATCTTGTGTTAGGGAAAGTCCAGTTTCCTCGCTGTCATTCAATATCTTTTAGGGTTTGTGTGTGTGTGTTTTTCTGCACGGTGCTTCAGGAATCCAGTTGTGTTTCCAAGGCCTCTCTCTCTTTGAAGTGATCAATATTGATTCTGCTTGACTTCAGAACACTACCTTCAGAACCTTGACCCTGTTTTTTTTATTGAAATAC
>CM059315.1:1385000-1395000 GCA_030340665.1 Neosalanx taihuensis
TGTGCCAACATGACGTTGTGTCCTTGGGCAAGGCACTTCACCCTACTTGCCTCAGGGGGAATGTCCCTGTAGTTACTGTAAGTCTCTCTGGATGAGAGCGTCTGATAAATGACTCCATGTAAATGGAAGCTTCAGTGCTCAGGGACAGTGGCTGCTGTGTTAGCTCCTCTCTCTCTCCACTGCAGGACACATGAAGGATGATCTTATCTCAGTGATGTTGCTGCACATCCAGAGGATCTTGTTTGGTAACTCTAACAACTCTAACACATCTGTTAGATTGCAGGGAAGAGAAGGACGCTCACTTATGGCGCAAAACAAAGATAGAATTGATTAAAGGAATTCTGGAAAGTGAATTGTGTTTGCTTAGTTCTAAGAGCTTTTACCGACCATAGTAGATTGGGGGGGGGGGGGGGGGGTTGACACAGGCATAGAACAGTCTGTCTTTTGAATTCTGTACCGTATTTTTTACTTTTTTGTTCATGTTTTCTAAACGTTTCTAAACTGTATGGTTATTATCAGGGAGGGCTCAACTCACAAGGTCACACCCCCTTCACACACACACACACACACACACACACACACTCGCCCTCCACCCACAAACACACTTCCTAATACATCACCTCGACTGCCAAACTCGACGTAAACGAAATGTACAGCTTTTTATTTCATCTCACATCTGAGAGGAGTTTAAACCACCACAAGTCAAACTCCAAAGCTCTCGTCTTTCAAGCGCAGAGTCCAACAGAACAGATAACATCACTGCTCTGGGGACCAGGTCTATATAGAAAAATATATAATATATATATATATTTTTCTATATAGACCTAGACCTATATATATATATACACACATTTTCATTCCTGGTTCCGATGAATATGTACTTAATTAGTGTAGGGAGTTTCCACGGCAACGGCTCTGACCCCCAGCGAGGATCCTGACAGAAGCAGGAACTGAATAAATGACTCTGGGATCTAGGGAGCGCTCCACATAGCTCCACATAGCTCCACATAGCTCCACATAGCCACACATAGCCACACATCCAAGTAAATATAGCTCTGAAAACCTGGAAGGAGGGAGGCAGAGGCAGGCTAGCTCTCTCCTCCTCCTCCTCTCTCTGTCTTCCTCTGTCTCTCTATCTCTTTCTCTCTCCCCCCTCTCCTCCTCCTCTCCCTCTTTTCCTTTTTTTATCTTTCTCTCCTCTCTTCTCTCCTAATCCCTCCCTCCCACCTCCCCCCTCTTCCTCCTCCCCTCTCTCTCTCCTGCCTTCTCTTCTCCTTTCTCTCCTTCTCCCTCCTCCCTCTTCTCTCTCCTCCTCCCCCTCTCTCCTCCATCTCTCCTCCCTCTAATTCTCCTGCCCTCTCCTTCTTATCCTTCAGAGCTTATTTCAGAGCAGTTTATTTGCTGGTTTGCTGTGCTGTGCTGCGGTTGATAGAGACCCCTCTGTTTAACACACCAGGTGGAATCTGCTTGTTATCGTTGAGGGTTGAACACCTTGAGCTGTTTGTTAGACAGATGTTGTTAAATAGTTTATACGTCATGTTTACACCATCCACCTTACTGAACTTTGACTCTAATCAACTCCGACACACACACACATACACACACACACACACACACGCATGCATTCATTCATTTACTGTGCAGCAGTACAGCTGGATACTGTCAGGAAGCCAAAATAAAGAAAAACCATCCAACTATCTCTGAAACATCCAGATATTATGGAAGTCATGTTACTGAGTTAGAGCACAGCTTCTGAAGGCTGCTTCAACCTAGTGAACACCTTGCTGTATTCATGAGGGCTCCATATGGTACAGGATGTCCAGGAGAAACCCTGGACCATCTGGACTGGTCGCTCTGTCTTTGCCTGGATGGCTGCTGAGCTGCTGCCTCAGTACACAGAGCTACTGTTAGCATGACAAAGCATCCAGAGCAGACTGAGGTCAGAGTGGAGACAGACAGACCCTTCCTACCAGCAGCCCTGCCTCCACACACACACACACACACACACACACACACACACACACACACACACACACACACACACACACACACACTCACACACTATCACACACACACACACACTCACACACTATCACACACAATCACACACACACTAAATGAATGTTGGACACAAGGACACTTTGAGACAGACACTCATATGTGGTTCCTGGATAGCACACACGCTCATACACACACAAAACACACACACTCAAACAAACACACACACACACACTCACCAAATGAATGCTGGACTTCTACCACAACAGTGAACCACAGACATTTTTCTCAGTTAAAGAACTGAAAGCACTTGAAAACTATTGTTCCTTTTTCTATTTCACAGCGACTTTGTTGATTAGCAGCAGATGCTTCTGGAACTGCGGTTCCAGGAAGTTGTTCTCAAACACGTACTGGAAGAAAAAGAACTCTTAGAAAACTCTCTTAAGGAGAAATCTGTAGGGCTTGTTTTCCCGCCCTTTAGTCAGCCACATTGCTACAGGCTGATGCTACCTGATCCTTCTCTCCTTTCAGTCTCCTCCACTCTCCCCATCTTCTGGGAGGGAGGGAGGGAGGGAGGGAGGGAGGGAGGGAGGGAGGGAGGGAGGGAGGGAGGGAGGGAGGGAGGGAGGGAGGGAGGGAGGGAGGGAGGGAGGGAGGGAGGGAGGAACAGGCTGTCGGTCTGAACCAGTCTCCCTGGTTCTGTCCTCCTCTGGTTTGTCAAGGTCACCTGGTAAACATCTTGTCACGACTCCACTGGTGCAACGACTTTCTATCTCTGTATATTCCTCTCTATCTTTCTCTCTATCTCTACTCTCTCTCTCTCTCTCTCTCTCTCTCTCTCTCTCTCTCTCTGTGCCTCTCTCCTCTCCAGGAGCTGAGCTATAGGCTCTTTCTGCCAGGGGCCATCCTGCCCCATACATTATTCACTAAACCCTGGTGTCAGAGCAGCTATAGGGAGAAGAGCAGGTGTGTGGCTCTGAGGCAGAGAGGCAGGTTTGAGGCAGAGCAGCAGGTTTGAGGCAGAGAGGCAGGTTTGAGGCAGAGCAGCAGGTTTGAGGCAGGGCAGCAGGTTTGAGGCAGTTGAGGCAGAGTGAACCTAACCTCCCTACTCTCTGTGGCTCCTTGACATGGTGATGACAGTCAACAACGTTCTACATAGATCAGCATCAGCTTCATCGTCAGGCCGTCCTGCTCTGCTGCTGTTCTGGAACGGCACTCTGGGATGTTGGAGTTTAGAGCTGCTCTGATTGGCCAGGAGCTCACCCAATAAGAGCGTTACCGCGGAAACTTGGCCAGCTCTCAGCTGCAGGTCTCCACTCGCTCCCTCTGGCCTCCCTGTCACTTAAAACAGACCAATAAAGCGTGAAAAAGCAGAGGAGAATCCTCTGAACCGCCCCCCCCCTGTGTCGCCCCAGCGCCTCTGCTGCTGTTGTCGTGGTGACACACGCTCCTGAGGTCCTCCTTAGTGACCGCAATCATCAGGCCTCATCACTATTCAGCAGCTTAGCTTTGAAGGATTCCTGTTCCAAAGCCCAGCATCTGGTCTAAGAAAGAGAGTTCTACCACACCTAGATCATGTTTTCATATTCACATCAGCAGCCCGCTGAGTCTGAGCAGAATGATATCAATGATTTGATATTCTCTCCCACCAGCAAAACGTGCCGGCTTGATTTCCAGACGTATTTCAGCAGCCTTAAGTCAACTCGTCTGTAATGGCCCAGTAACATCCTCCTATAGCCAATCACCTGCTTAATAAAGCCCTTTGAATCATGACAGAACTCATCAGCCCCCTCCCTTGTCCAGGGCAGGGGATGGAGAGAGCGTTAATGCATGCTTACAGATGGCAGGCACAAACGCCCCCATGATGCATTGCACATCGCACATGGAACAGGTGCTGTGGGCCGCATTCATATGGAGATAGCTCTCAGCCATGTTTACAAAGAAAGAGGGGGAGAAAAAAGAAAATCCCTGCATGTTTTGAGGGAGGGAGGGGGAGGGCAAAACAGAGAGATAAGGAGAGAGGGAGAGAGGGGGGATGAAGAGAGAGAGAAAGAGTGGGAGAGAGAGAGGGAGGGAGAGAGAGAGAGGGAGGGGAGAGGGAGAGAGAGGCAGAGACAAAGAGAGGGAGGGAGAAGGTAGAGAGAGGGAGGGTGAAGAGGGAGCGAGAGAGAGAGAGAGAGAGAGAGAGAGAGAGAGGAAGGAGAGAGAGGGAGTGAAGGAGAGAGAGAGAGAGGGAGTGAAGGAGAGAGAGAGGGAGGGTGAAGAGGGAGCGAGAGAGAGAGAGAGAGGGAGTGAAGGAGAGAGAGGGAGTGAAGGAGAGAGACAGGGTAAAAGTGCCGTTGAACCTGATTGCTCCTCCTGCAGCTTCTGGCGCAGCAGACATGACGACAGGATAAAGAGGTTACTGTAGTTTCCTCTGGCTCATAAATATTCATGAGGCCCAGAGTGGCAGTTATACTGTAAAAGGCTTTCATTGACAAACCACTAAGGTATCTTAGCAACATTCCCCCCCCCCCTTCCTGTTTTCTCTCATTATAATGTAGAGCGTGTCACCATGGAGATTTTTAGGGGACTGTCACAAGCTGCACACTTCCTGTTTGACCCCCTGGACCACAGGAAGTTCCTTTGTCAACGTGTCTTTGTTGTCGCGGCAACGTAATCTGACATGATCCTGCCCACCAGAGCAGCTTGTCTTAAGTACAACTGACAACTACTGCTGTAAAAGACAAAATTGAGACGTTGTTCCCTGTTGACCAGAAGCAGCATCTGGACACTCTGTTCATTTGACGTCTGTAATATTGGATCTATTATGCAAATCAAGGCATCTTTCAGCTGGTCTCTCTCTCTCTCTCTCCCTCCCTCTCTCTCTCTCTCTCTCTCTCTCTCTCTCTCTCTCTCTCTCTCTCTCTCTCTCTCTCTCTCTCTCTCTCTCTCTCTCTCTCCCTCTCTCTCTCTCTCTCTCTCTCTCTCTCTCTCTCTCTCTCTCTCTCCCTCCCTCTCTCTCTCTCTCTCTCTCTCTCTCTCTCTCTCTCTCTCTCTCTTGCCTTCAGAATGGAGGTTTACTTTTTTTCGGCGTTCCTAACAGACTTTCTTGATACGAGAAATAGAAATCTAAATATATCCATACATTGATGTATAGATATATATATTTGCCTTATGATAGTCTAAATAGATATTGAAGCATTGGCAGAGATGACAAATATATTGGCAGATAATCTATCCAGGTAGATTTATTCCAGTAAGGCTTGGAAAGAGAAATCCAATTGAAATGGAATGGCCTCTAGCTGACAAAAGCTGTTTTTTTATTGAATATGAGGGACAGGCTCACTCTCTTTATGTCTCTCTCTCTCTCTCTCTCTCTCTCTCTCTCTCCTCTCATTTTCTGGTGCCAGATCACTTGCTCTTTCTGTCTCTCTCCCTCTCTCTCTTTCTCTCTCCCTCTCTCTCTTTCTGTCTCTCTCTCTCTCTTTCTGTCTCTCCCCCTCTCTCTTTCTGTCTTTCTCACTCCCTCTCTCTCTCTTCGTCTCTTTCTCTCTCTTCTCTCTGTCTTTCTGTCTCCCTCTTTCTCTCTTCCTCTCTGATCTCTCTCTATATCCCTCTCTCTCTCCCTGCCTCTCCTCTCTCTCTGTGTGATGCTTCTTCTTGGAGGACACAAGGAGCTCATCTTCCGTCACCGCTGTAGTCACCGGGGGGGGGGAGGTGAAATTCAGTGTCCTCCTCCTGGAGGTGAGCAGACAGGACTCCCTCACTCCCCCCAGACAGTGTCCCTCTCCTGGACCCACAGGCAGGCTTGTTCAGATGGGGCAGATTGGAACGTGAAACCATTCTCCAGCTCTGATCCTGGACAAAAGGCCTCGCTCCCCCCCCCCCCCCCCCCCCCCCCCGAGCCTCGTGCGTCTCAGGAAGTCTTCAGGGACACGTCAGGCTTTCTTCTTTTGTTGTCCCTCTGTCCCCACGGTTACGACCCCTGTGTCCTCCAGCAGAGCGACCCGGGTTCTCGTCAAAGACGCTCTGTGACTCAAAGACATGAAGATATGACTGATTAGGAAAGGGGATGGTTGAAGGGGGGGTCTCGAGAGGGGGGGAGCGAGGTACGTCTAGTGGAAGGAGAGAAATAATGGACCAGTATGTTGTTGGGATTTATGAAGGAGTGAGTTGTACCATCTAACAGCAGATATGAGAGTCCATGTGAGAGAAATCACGTGGAGGGAAATCTTAGCATCTTTGGTTAAAGTAAAACTATCCTGTTCCTTCACAACACTTGTCTCAGTCCAGTGAGTTCTTCCTCCTGGGTGTTGTTCTCCGTGTCCTCTCCTCCTCCTCCTCCTCCTCATCATCATCATGCATTGTTCACTGAGGAGCAGCCATAACATCGTGTCCCTGTGTTTGATGTAAGAACAGGAGAAGCAGGAAGATCCTGTTATGTATGAAACACGGTTTGTTCCAGGGAAGAAAGAAAAACAAATTCCCTCCAAAACCTTAAGCAGGTTTTCATTTCTTTCTTCTCTTCTCTCTCTCTCTCTCTTCTCTCTCTCTCTCTCTCTCTTTAGAGAAATACAACAAAAGAAAGCTTAGAAAAGACCTGAAGCTTTAAAACAGAGATTTGAAATTCATCACTAAGAGAATTTCTTGTGTATGTCTGTGTGTGTTTGTGTGTGTGTTTGTGTGTGTGTCTGTGTGTGTGTGTGTGTGTGTGGTTCTCTCCCTCCAGCGGTAAGATCGTGACAGATGACAAAAGTAAAGCAGAGGCAGAGACGGAGGTGAAGAAAGCGTCGGAGGTGAAGACGGTTCCTACTGAAGCGGCTCAACTAAACGGCAACGAGAGCAAAGCGTGATCCAGGTTCAGAAGGTCATAGCATCCCCACAACAACAACAACAACAACAACAACAACAAAACACAACAACAAAACAAGTCTTAAAAGGGTCTCTTCAGTGTCTTCTATGAGTTTTTCTGAACAAAGATGAGTTTGTTAGACTTGTAGAGCTAAATATAAGACCTCATGCACATGCCTTAGAATATCCTTTATTATTTTTTCCGTTATTTTTCCTTCATCTTTCGCTTTTTCATAGAAAACGAAACAGCCTCACCTCCAGCCCTCTCTCTCTCTCCCTCTCCCTCCCTCTCTCTCTCCCTCTCCCTCCCTCTCTCCCTCCCCCCCTCTCTTTTGTATGTAACATTAAAGTTACTGGTTTTTATTGTGGGACAGTTAAATATCACTTAGATAACCATAAGAGGATTGTAGCTTTACTTCAGAATAATGCCTTTTACAATGTGAGCACACACACTCGTTAGATTACTTCACTATTTCCAGTTTTCTTCTTTGTATTACGCAGTGTTGCCAATAATATTGCCCCCCCCCTCCCCGCTCATGGATTATGGGTATTTTTTGTGTGTGTTTAAATATTGTGCAGAAATTAGCAGCCTTTTATTTTATCATTTTTTTTGCCTGTGTATTATCCAGGACTACAGCTAGACTCATAGCATGTCTACTTTGCAGATAAATTTCCTTCTCGTTTCATTATTTTTTTTCTTGTTTTCTTGTTGTTGAACGTTCACACTGCTGTTCTTTCATCCCATGAAGACTGAAACAGAAAGAGGAAAAGCAGAAAACCCCTGTTTTAATCCACTGAGGTAGAATACAGTTGCAGGGTTACGCAATTTATCCTTTGAAGATTATTCGTTTTTTGTTAATGTTATGTTTTTTGGGGGGTCAAATATATGAACACACATTTTCATTGTTTTTCTTCTCTCTGATTCTCTCTCTGTCTCTCACACACACACACACACACACACACACACATTAAAATCCTCTTCATCACCAGTTTTGGAAGGGTTCCACAGTTTTGGGGATAATTTCAAACGCAGTTCACTTCCCCCCAAATTGTTCCCGGTAACAGGGGGGGGGGGGGGGGGGGGATCAGGCACGAGGAGGAACGTTAGGGAACCTGGAACGTGCCCAGGTGTCTTAACATTGAGGAGGATGACGTCATCAAAGCCGTATAGCAACGGTAGAACCTGACTGTTCAAACTGAAAATCCCTTAAATCCGCCAGATCCTCACCTCTGACCAACAAGCTTCACATTCTGACTTTAAAATATTCTGTCTGATGTAAACTAAAGGAAGTTTAGATATTGAACCCAATCTCAAGTAAGGGAAGAAAGATAGATGCCTTTTATGTTCAGGAACATCTTTATTATGCATATTAACTGAGTAAATGACCAGATTACAAAATGTCTTATTTAAGCCATAGTACTCCGTGGATAAGTGGATTTAAACATTCAAAAAATGAAATATGAAATCAAGTTTTTTTGTTTTTGTACAGTGTTTCTCAACTTTAGACTGCAAGCTTGTGCACTGTGAATGCGTGAATATCCTAGATTGATAAACCAAGTGTTCTTTGTCATAGATTTTAAAAAATAAAAATACAAAAAATGCATAGGTTGGTTGTGAAAGGTTTAGTTTGTAGTGCAGACGACAAATAAAACAAAAAAATAAAATGTCCATGAAAAACCATGATAGCGGTATACAGACAACAACAACAACAACAACACAAACAAACACAAACATGAAGTAAACAAGAGACGATGCCTTGAAACAGAGCTGCTGTTTCCTTGTCTGACCAGCAGGGGGCAGGGTCTTCACTGGCAGAGCCCTTCATCTGTATTCTGGATCACACCAGTCCAGGAATAGATGCTAGCCGGTCTGTTAACTGTGAAATAAAGTCAGAATGGCCAGGATATCTCTCACACTGCTGTGTAAAGGGATCAAAACCGATGTGGGGGGGGGGGGGGGGGGGGGTCGTATTTATCACAAGGCTAATCTGAAACTCCACCATGTTGTCTTATAAAAACAGAATGATGTTTTTTGTTGTTTTTCCAACATGGTGGAAAGGTTACCGTCTCGATAATCTTTTTCAAATGTGTGAGGAAAAGTCATTAACGGTCACATTACAACGAGACACCGACAAAAGCTTGTTTTATCCCTCATAATCTTCCAGCAGGGTGTTGTGCTTTGGGCCCCTCGGATTACAAATGTCTAAAAAGCGTCGAATTTGATCTGGAGTTGATCTGAAAACACAAGTTGACGAAGGCTTTACCTGTCGTACATTGAATCTTTCGAAGTGTTTCTGTGATCTGTTGTTTTTTTTTGTTTGTTTGTTTTTTCTCTAAACCACGAACAAAATACTGACATTAAGTGCTTTCGCACCTCTAGGCTTGGTTATTTAATGGATGGAGGAGGGAATTGGCTAAAGTAAATCTGCTGTACTTTACCCACCAATGCTAAAAGTGTAATGGAACCAGCATCCTGTGTGGGTTTTCCTGTAGTCCAGAACCAGCTTGCTGTAGTGTGACTTCATGGATACAGGTGTCCTAATGTTCTAGAGGCACCCATCTTCTAAATGTTTTCACATGAATTGATAGACTTTCACGTTTCCTGTGCCATGGATTGTATTTCAGGAAAGACATTGAGGGAAAAAAATCTTTAAACTCTTTAAACTGCAGGTGTGAATATCTGTTTCCCTGTTGGCCTTGGAGAGAGCTGACTTATTAGCTCACTTATTTGGTGTGGTGATGACGTGAAGGATCCGTCCTTAAACCATCTGCACCACACCAATGTCCTGTCGAGGAAACAGGGGGGGGGAGAGGCCTTTTCTAGTGTTTGAACTCATCCCAGATGATCTCAAGTCAAGATTGTAAATGTCTTTCTCTGATTGTCAAAGAGGAAACCTCTCCTTGATGTGTTATTCAGACAGAGGGGCCTCGTTCCCTTGGTAGAGTCCTTCATTTTCCTGCGGTAGCTTATATCCACTCTTCCCTAACTTCAGGGCCTTTTCTCTTGCATACAGATTTTTACTAAGTGAAGCATTGTTATCACCTTTATCTCTTTCTCCTTCCACTGCCACTGGTGTAAATACTGAGTACTAACATTAAAGAAAAACACGTTTGGACTTTACATTCTGTCAAGATTTCTTGTGTTCAATAAAGTTAAAGAAAAAAAAAG
>CM059315.1:1397500-1413698 GCA_030340665.1 Neosalanx taihuensis
TCTGTTTGTTAGCTTAAGCATTTTCTTTGGGTGTCTTAACTGTGGTAAAGCCCTGAATCAACTGGTTCATCCAGGTTGTTGTAAGTTAGGAAAAGTTAGGATTTGTGATGCGATGGTTCTGCGTTCTGGGTTTGTCTGGTGAACAGATTCTTTGCTGGCTCTTCAGTTTTCTTCCGTTGCTTATTTTTGGCCGAGTGATTTGTTTTTGTCCTCTTAGTTGCTTTGGTAGCATTGCTATGATCCTCCATAAACAGACAGATCTCTTCTCGGCAAGCTTTCCTCTCCTCTCTCTCTCTCTCTCTCTCTCTCTCTCTCTCTCTCTCTTTCTCTCTCTACCCCCCCTCTCTCGCTCATCTTTAGTCTTCTCCAAAGCTTGCCAGCATTCCTCTCCAGAACACTGTGCCTCATCTCTTCTTCCCAACCTTTTAATCATATCAAAGTTACGTCACAACACACAGTCATATTTCCTGCCATAACTGCACTGCCAAAACTCCCTCTCGGCTTCTTTCGCTCTCTCTCTCTCTCCCTCCCCCTCTCTGTCTCTCTTTGTCTCTGTCTCTTCACTGTCTCATTCTCTCTCTCTCTCTTAAAATGTAGTGTTGTTGTCACAAGAAGGAAATGAGAGGACAGTTGACCTTTGCCCTTCAGGAAGTGCTCCTTCCTACTTCCTGTATTAGAAGATCTGAGGCTGGAGGTGTCAGGAGAAGAAGAAAAGCGAGCTGTGTGTCAGTGATGTGGTAAGTTCAGTCATGTCACTTTGAAGCCAGGCGTCATGGTAACCATAAAATACAGAAGTATTTTTTCCTTATAAATGTTCTAAATATGTACTAGTGAGGGAGGCAACAACAGAGTTCCTGGATGTAGAAGGTGTGCCGTCTCAGGTAAATGTACATATCTGACAATACAAAACCTTTAACGTGATCAAAGTCCAGCACAGTAGCGTGTTTGACAGTACTGATCCAAGCTGCCCCTCCCCCCCCCCCCCCGCAGTTCTGCGACGGTCCTCTGTTCAGGAACCTCGTAGAAACGCAGCTCTGGGATCATCACAACTGTTGCAGGGGGGCTTCTTCAAAGAAATAACTTCCCACTTCACTTCCCCAACCGAACAAAAAGTCCACTGCAGATGAATGGCTGCAGCTCACAGCTGGAGACCGCAGCTGGCAGCATTGTTACCTCCACTGCCCCAACAACACCCCCCCTCGCTGGGAGGGAGGGAGATACAGATAGAGGGAGGGAGGGAGGGAGAGATGGAGGGAGAGAGAGATGGAAGGAGAGAGAGAGGGAGGGAGAGAGATGGAAGGAGAGAGAGAGGGAGGGAGGGAGAGATGGAGGGAGAGAAGGAAAGAGTCTTAACCACAGGTACTTAGATGAAAGGAGTCCAATTATTCAATCTCCTGCTCTCTTCAATTCATGCACCTTATTTCAGAGTGTCTCACTTCATGGTGAGTTTTGATAGGTTGTTTTAGCAGCAGTCAGACGATGTGATTACAAGTATTATCAAATGAAGAATAAATCATTTGTCAAGAGAGCGATATTTATGTTTCTAAAAAGCCCAAGGGCATTGATGATGATGCTGATTATGAACACTGCTAAAAAAAACACTCCCAGTTCAATGGGATGGCACACTCTGTTCAGAACTATCAAGTGCATAATTGACCTACGTTTAAAACCTTTTATTTTATTTTATTTTTTACGATTCCAAATGATATTACTTCTCAAACTGACTTCACCCTGGCCTCACTGTCACATATTAGTCACCAATATCTCAGGAAGTTTACACAAGGCTCCTATCATGAACTCAGCATAACAGCAACTCGGGTAGCTGAGCGGTTAGGGAATCAAAGTTTGATTTTGCTGGTTTGATTCCTTGCCGTGCCAACATGACGTTGTGTCCTTGAGCAAGGCACTTCACCCTACTTCCCTCAGGGGGGAATGTCCCTGTACTTACTGTAAGTCTCTCTAGATAAGAGCGTCTGATAAATGACTAAATGTAGAACATGAAGGTATTGTAAGCAGGCAAACTGCCTTATGATAACTGTAATGACTCAACAACTCATAATAATCTCAGTTTAATAATCTCAGTTTCCTTAATGCAAAGATATCAGGTATAATAGTCCCTTATCATAGTTGATATGCCTGGAAGATAATCTTTTCTAATTATAGTGTAGTTGTCTCTGATTTCACCCTAAAACTTCATTACCCATGACTGTCTGTGTTTTTCTCCCCAGCCTCCTCTGTCTGAGACGCTGCCCCATAATAGATCTGTTTACTATTCAGCCGGTGTCTCTCTGCCTCATGTATATTTAATGAGCGTCAAGCTCATTTTAATATCACCGGACATGATTCAGGAGTGGTAAATCGCACCGCTAATGCATTTAATTAGGTGTGATTTTTCATGGCGTATTAATTATAGATTTTTTAAGGCTGGTGTGTGTGTGTGTGAGGTCTGTGTGTGTGTGTGTGTGTGTGTGTGTGTGTGTGTGTGTGTGTGTGTGTGTGTGTGTGTGTGTGTGAAGTGTGTTTGTGTGTGTTTGTACCCTTCCATACTGTAAGTGTGTGCTGTATGGAGGTAGAGCAGCCCTTAGGCCATCATCAAGTGGCTCCGCCTCCCGTCTTTGATAGGGTCTGCCCCTCATCTCTGATAGGCTACGCCCCCCCATCGCTGATAGGCCCCGCCCCGCTGTCTCTGATAGGCTGGACTCATGGATTAGCCCCCAGTAGCTTCCCTGCGGCTAACTGCCCATCTTTCCCAGGGAACACTGTAATATGATTACTCTGTAGTTAGGTGTTGGTTCGCTGGTTTAACTCTATGGAGCGGACAGCTTGACTACCTTCCCTCCTGGACAATAGGTCCAGAGAGAGGGGGGGGGAGAGGGGGGAGGGAGAAAGGGGGATTTAGAGGGACGTTTTGGAATTATGCTCCACTGGGAACAGCTGGATTCTTACATTAGGGAGGAGAGTGAGGGGGGGCGGGAGAGGGAGGTGGGAGAGAGAGGAGGGAGGAGAGAGAGAGAGGAGGGGGCGGGGAGGAGATGGGGGGTGTAGGTGAAGTATGAAAGAGGTGATTCTTTCATGTCTTGAATGGAGGGCAGCTGTAATGCTCTGGTCAGTAGAAGAACATCAGGCGGGGGGGCAGAGAGGCTGAATACAGGGAGCCATGTACCCATACTGCTGTATGACTGTGGGCACCACACACACACACAGGACACACACACACACACACAGGACACACACGCAGTAGATACACACACACAGTAGATACACACACACACAGTAGATACACACACAGTAGATACACACACAGTAGATACACACACACAGTAGATACACACACACACACAGTAGATACACACAGTAGATACACACACACACAGTAGATACACACACACACAGTAGATACACACACACAGTAGATACACACACATGCACACACACACAGTAGATGCACACACACAGTGGATACAAACACAGACTCACACAGTAGATACACACACAGTAGATACACACACATGCACACACACACAGTAGATGCACACACACAGTAGATACACACACACACACAGTAGATACACACACACACAGTAGATACACACACACACACACACAGTGGGGGAACACACACCGACTTTCACATCACTAAGGAATGTGCAGCGGTCCAGAGCTAGTCTCTTCTAGATTGTTGGATCATCCCATTGAACAGATGCATTATGGGACAGTGTTCTTCAGACACTCTGCAGGAAGTCCTGACCTCCTGGAACCCTGTCCACTTCCTCCTGGTTCCATTTGCTGTCTCGCAGAACTAGAACATGTTTCCTTCAGACAAACAGTCGTCATGCAATTCAACGGTAGAGAATGTAATTTTTGTCCTCACAAGAATACTTTCAAAAAGGCTCCTAAAAACCTACATTCAGCCATGTTTGTTTGAGTATGCCAGCTTCGATCCTCTTTACCTTTGGTCTAAACTGTGTTGAGTCGGTTCTGTTCAACAGCACGGACAATAGCCTCTAGAAGTAAGGAAGAGCTGTCAAAGAAAGTTGATCAAATGTTGTCTGAATGGAAACCCAGGGGTGTTTGTCCTTTAAAGGGGGTTTAATGTTCCTCCTGCCCCCCCCCCCAGCCCCCCTACCCAGGGTTCCTCTTTGAAAAGATGGACGCAGGCCTCAAAAGGCAGGATAACTCCCAAAACCTCATTACCCCGCAGTCAGAGAGCCATCTTCAACACAGACACTGGTGGGCCAAGAGGGAAAGCGTGTGAGAGACAGAGAGGGAGAGAGACATAGATGGTGAGGGTGGTGAGAGAGAGAGAGGGAGGGAGAGAGATGAAAGAGAGATGAAAGAGAGAGAGAGAGACAGAGGTGTAGACAAAGAGGGGAGAGAGATGGCGAGGACAGAAAGAGAGAGAAAGAGTGCATGCTGGGACAGTAGTAATTATGTTTTTTTTTATTATTTGCTATCATATGACTTACAGGGAGGACATTTTGCTCAGTGCGTGTGTGTGTGCATGTGAGTGTGTGCGCGTGTGTGTGTGTTTGTGTATGTACAAGAAAGATTGATTCATTTACTAGGAGTGTTGATGACTAAATAACAACACTCAGTTCAGTTGTGTCTTTGTGTTCCTGATGTCTATGTAGTCACAACATCAGCAACACTATCAGCAAAATCATTTTTACCAAGACCATACACCCCCACCCCCCCCCCCCAAAACCTCCCCCACACACCCCCCCATGTCCAGACAGGCATTACTTTACAATTGGTCTATTTTCCATCCTTTGTGTTTCTGATCCCCAGGACTGACTTCAGTCCTGAGCTGTTGCGTGTGAGTCTGGGGTCTACGAACACAGTCAGACCAGTCTGGGGTCTACGAACACAGTCAGACCAGTCTGGGGTCTACGAACACAGTCAGACCAGTCTGGGGTCTACGAACACAGTCAGACCAGTCTGGGGTCTACGAACACAGTCAGACCAGTCTGGGGTCTACGAACACAGTCAGACCAGTCTGGGGTCTACGAACACAGTCAGACCAGTCTGGGGTCTACGAACACAGTCAGACCAGTCTGGGGTCTACGAAAACAGTCAGACCAGTCTGGGGTCTACGAACACAGTCAGACCAGTCTGGGGTCTACGAACACAGTCAGACCAGTCTGGGGTCTACGAACACAGGCAGACCAGTCTGGGGTCTACGAACACAGTCAGACCATCTCCAGATACTCTAACTGCTGATACTTCTTCCATGTTGAGCGTCCCTAAGAGTGTTGTTGAGCTTGTTGAGGGAACAGTACAAACACAACGTCACATTCCGGAAGCTTTTCAAGAAACTTCAACATCGGAGCTTTCTTTTTTTTCCTCAGTCACTATAGCTGAGATGTAGCCATTATAAGGTCACTCTGTCCTTCACCTGTAACTGACCAAACAAACTGGGCTTGGCTATCTGCCATTCCTTGGTTCAAGACCAGACAAGAGAACTATTGATTAAGGGTCATCCTAACTGTGGTACTTTGTCCTTTGAGCATACAGGTGAGGCTTGATTGAAGGCGTGGAATGAAGAGGCAAATAGCCATCTGGTAAACAAAACACTTATGTCAACATGAACATCTCACCCATTAACCAGGAGGAGTTAAACTCCCTTTTTTTTAAGAAATGTTAGTTGGAAGAGAAACCAAACATTAGCTATGGCCCTCAATTGAAGTGCGCTGAAGGGCCAAATTTTGGTGAATGTTTATTTAAATCTAGGACCTCTAGGAATATAAACTGTCACATAAAATAATAAAAACACGAAAGAAAAGAATGTTTTAAATCAGCTATAAATATATCTGCCAAATATAGATTCAGCCTCTTCAAATGATGGAATGCTGTTTGTCTACGGATTACATACAACAAGAAATCCTGGTTTAAAAAAAAAAAGAAAGAAAAAAACTCAGCCAAACATTAGATTGTTCTGGTTGACAGATGGCTTGCGAGAGCGTTCGTTTGTTTCCAGAACATTTCAGTTTTTTAAACTCAGACAGACTCTCTAGCTCGCCCGTGTGCACACACATGGTGAGAGCCAGCGAGGTCTGAACAAAATCCACCTAAGGTCAAAGGTGAGGGTCGGGGGTCAGGGGGGGCTGGGTTCCAGAGCTAGGCACACCCCCAGATTTACACAAGTGTAAAAAGAGTCTATTCAGTTAGAGTGTATGGACAGAGTTTCACAAAGATTCACTATGGGCCTCTTGCATACCTAACCCCCCCCCCCCCCCCCACTGCACCACACTCACAGAACCCAGACAATAGGACTGTTTTCTGCTAATCACAACCACATATTATTTCACCTGAAACATTTCCCCTCTTCCACAACAGAAATATGACTTAATAAAACGTCGATTTACTTCTCTCTTTTTTATACCACGTGTGTGGTTACAGTCTTAACCAAAAGGAAATCAGAGACTTGTTGTCTCTGCAGATTTGGGATGTTTAGGGGTTTCAGAGATGTGCCTGTATCTGTTTGTGTTCCTCTTCATGACTCAGATATCTTACCCAGTGTTCAGTGATTCTGATTGCTCACATTATCTCTCCGCATTAATTGGGATTTGGACCTTTTTGCTGTAATTAGCTCGCACACTTTGAATTAAGCAAACTAGCAATTACTTGGGAGACGTCACAAATCATTATCAACCCTCCAATATCAGGCTCTATCTTAAACTGAGGTTGTTTTGTGTGTGATGAAAGTGAATTAGTGCATCTTTTACATGATGTTTTTTTTCTTTTCTTCTTGAATGAGGTCATTCTAAAAGGAGAGACTCAATACTCAAAACGAAATACTTAGTAAATCACCTCTAACTAGGCTGTTTAACGACAAAACACAATCACCCCCCAACTCTAAAGAAAAATGTTATTTATTTATGTTCCTCCATTGTTTTAAAGCTTAGTGAGTGTCTGGTGTTGTAATTTAGAACTCGTCTTCCTTTCCATGGATAAAATGGGGATTAAATTGAGATTAAGGCAGCGCCTTTTCCCTTCCTCCGTGTGTAAGCCTCCACAGCATGCAGCTCAAAGGTGATGAGGCTCTGTGATCCTGGCTGAAATGAAATGAAAACCTCCTCTCAACCCACCGCTGCATATTAAAGGAAGAAAGGAAAACTACTTAAAAAAAAACTCAACTGGCACTTTACATTCAGAACCTGTTGGAGTATAAAAAGGGCAGACATTTTACCTGTGACGGTGTTCAATGTGTTCATCGTTTGTGGAAATATAGGATTTTTTTGGGGGGTGGCGGTCAGCTATAGTATAACTCAGTATGATCCAATATGTTTCTTAACTGATTTACTTATATAATATATAAAAGTATATAGATATAGCACCACTGTTTACACTACTGTGTATATACCCCGCCCCCCCCCCGTACTTTATATATATATATACCCATTCCACTTTGTACCTATGTTATTTGTACTTCCATGTTATTTGTATCATTTGTATTATTTGTTATTTGTATAAAAATTGTAGTATGCCACATATATGTTCTATGTTTGCTCTTTTCTGCCACAGTGAATTCTATGTTTGTTAATCTTGCATAGTGAAAAAACCCCATTCTGATTCTGATTCCTATATTTGTCTTGTTATTTTATGACAGGAATACAGTGTTCTAGTGTTTACAGTGTCTGCAGTTAAAGAGACACTCATCTTTTCTCTGAGGGGATTTTTGGCTGAAGTCCAAAACAGGACCTCATTAAGTTGACAGCAAACTGAAGAGGAAATAGTAAAGAAACTATTACCATTATAAAGTTAGAAAAAATATATACATTATATTTTTTCTCTCTCTCAAGAGTTTTTCCATACATTAAATAAAGAACATGTAATTGTCTAACAAATCATTTAAATAAGGATAATTCATTCATTTCTTAAAACGGAATTGTCATTGTTGTAATAAATTTTTATAATAATAATTAATCTCACCCTCTCAATCTCTCTAGGTGTCTCACCCTCTCAGTCTCTAGGTGTCTCACTCTCTCAGTCTCTCTAGGTGTCTCACCCTCTCAGATCCTCTAGGTGTCTCACTCTCTCAGTCTCTCTAGGTGTCTCACTCTCTCAGTCTCTCTAGGTGTCTCACTCTCTCAGTCTCTCTAGGTGTCTCACCCTCTCAGTCTCTCTAGGTGTCTCACTCTCTCAGTCTCTCTAGGTGTCTCACCCTCTCAGTCTCTCTGGGTGTCTCACTCTCTCAGTCTCTCTGGGTGTCTCACCCTCTCAGTCTCTCTGGGTGTCTCACCCTCTCAGATCCTCTAGGTGTCTCACTCTCTCAGTTCTTGGATCCAGCAGCTCAGTGTCTGAGAGGGGTGACGTCAGCAGTGTGTTGATGTGCTCAGCGGAGAGCAGAGAGGAGTCAGTGCGTGTCTGAGAGCGGCTGCAGGGTTAGTGTTACTATGCTGGAGCCCCTGGATGAAGCACACACGTACACACACACACACACACACATACACACACACACACACCGAGTCCA
This sequence comes from Neosalanx taihuensis, assembly GCA_030340665.1. Lineage (NCBI taxonomy): Eukaryota > Metazoa > Chordata > Actinopteri > Osmeriformes > Salangidae > Neosalanx > Neosalanx taihuensis. The sequence goes on from CM059315.1 coordinate 1,405,974, forward strand.
TACGTGCATCTCGAGAGGTGAGTATTGCTTTCTGTTGATAAACTTGCTGTTCAAACAAGTGGACCGGAGCGCTTCTCTTGATGTGTTCAGCTGTGTTAAGGTGCTTCTTCATTCACGGTGGGAAGGTTGGTGGTTTATTACAGTTTGTCTAATTGGAGTTACAAGTGTGGCGACTGTTGGTGCAACAATGTGGCCAACAAACTTCAGGTCTATCAGCGTGTTGAAGCGGTGAGACTGTGTCAAGATAAAGATGCGATATATGATATATATATGATAGTGTGACGTTAGAAGGTGGTAAAGTTCTTATTGAACAGTGTCCATTCAGCATGTTGGAGATGTGAGCTTGATGTAACCCTCTGGTTTAGTATTCTGGACATCACAGGTCTGGCTTTACAGACAGGGACGAGGCTCCATGTGCTTTATTTGGTTTATTTGGTTTATTTCACAGATGGTTTGTTTCATCTTAGATATGATAGAAGATCTCAGACAGAAGCGCGGAGGTTATTCCTGGAAGTTAAAAAGCAAAAGAATGACGCGCATGTTGTGTTAAAAACAGGCGGATTGCGTGTCTGAAATGTCTTATTAGCGGAATATTGTAGACTAGACCACATCAGAGACCTGTTTCAGCGAAGATGCTGTTTTCTGTCATTGATTCTAACCTAATATGGCCTCATTGGGTAAATAAAACCTTTATCTCTAAGAAGCGTATAAGAGTGATTCTATAATTAGGGGTACATTTCAAGTCCATGGGGTGTATTTGTCAATTTTAACAAATATTATTGGTCATTATTTTAAACAATGACCAATTTGATATTGGATGATATTGCTCTTTCATTTAATACTGAAAGTTAACAGGTTCCATTATTTATTTTGAGAAAAAAAAAATGCTAATTATATATTGGAATTTGCAGTTTTTGTGCTGTCCGATTTCTTACATGTCAAGTTTGCTCTTGAAACTTAACAATAAAATACATGTTTTTATATATTATTTCAGCTCTAATTGTTCAAAAATAAGTATTAAAACATGATAAAGCTGTTTTTAAATATATTTAAAACATTAAAATACATGAAATTATTCACTTTATGTGTGTCCAAGAAATCACTGTCAACTGTGTAACCCATTGATAAAACCCCTATAAATCAGCAATGGTTTGCTCCAAAGTCACATGACTCACATTGCTGGAAGGTACATCCTTTTTGGTGGGAACCTTGAAGACAATGTGTTAAATTTCAACTCCTCCTTGTCAATAATTCATCAAAATGATTGTCTACACATGGAGTGGATTAATTGTTTTTCAACTGTGTGATCAACATTTACTTGTGTACTTATCTGAGATTTTTTTTTTCATGACAAAAATTTGATATAGCACACAGAAATAAGACTTGATCATGGTCATGTGGTGACATTTTCAACATCTTTAGCTTGCACAAAAGCCAAAAATTGAGGAAATGTCTACACATCCCTAATGTGTCCTGTCAACTGTGTTACTCCTGTCAACTGTTCTGAAATGTACCCCTAATTATAGAATCACTCCTAGACAGTTTTTTCCCAGACGTGTTGAGGAATTGATTTCTTATTGAGGGTCTGCATGATGACATGTCTAATTAAAATACTCTGGAAGCTTAAATCACTTTATACTTCAAATTATTCCACCTGTGTGTTCATCAGAATAGAGAACAGAGCCAGGATCGCTGCAGTGTTAATGGAAGATGTGTTATTTGATGTATTTTACTGGTATTTACTCTACTGGGGGGGGGGGGGGGGGGGGGGGGGGGGGACTTCATATCTCTAAGCGGGAGGAGGTTAGACGACTGTTAGTTATTGAGCAAACTGGGTATAGTCTGTGTGTGTGTGCGTGTCTGTGTGTGTGTGTGTGTCTGTGTGTGTGTGTGTGTCTGCACCGTGTTTTTCTGGTTTATTTGTCTCGAAGAGACTCTGCTTGGCTGATATTGTGAGGACAGGAGACAGACTGTAACCCCCCCCCCTAACCAGGGGTGTAGATGTGACTGATCACTGCCTGGGTGATGACCTCCTCCTGATTTGGAGGGTTTGGCCATTTCAAATATCTTTTTCAGAATGAAGACACTTTAATGTAATTTTTTTTCAGCCTAAGCTGAAATATATAAACTCAATGTTAAATCAGTCAAGCTGATGATAATATTGTCTATACTGGGGATCAGGAGATGATAATATTGTCTATACTGGGGATCAGGAGATGTCTGGGGGCAGATTTTCTGTTTTGGGTCGTGAATCAGACCTCCTGTTTTCCTCACAGTCTACAAGGTTTTATTTTAAACATATTCCAAGTTAAAACTCTTAGTCAAAAAGCCTAGTTTAGCTCTTATATTGTATGTAGATCACTTGTAGGTTAACGGAAGTATTGTTCTCTAATGCCCACAAATTAGATATATTATCTGTCTGACAACTGTTGACATTTTAGGAAAGGTGATTTTGGCCTAATCATTGTTGTTATTAAAAAAACATCTATAATTGTAATAAATCAGACCTTAGCAGCCTATCATGTTCTGTCCATTGTCTTGCATGTATAAAGGCACGTCAGATCCTAAAAAAATAATATTAAATATAAAAATCAAGCTGTACCTCTTTCTATAGTTTTTATGAACAGCTCTTATTTTTTCCATGTTGTTCCCCAAAATTCAGTTGACATTTATCCATCATCGCCCTTTTCTCGGAATTAAATTACAATTTGAAGCCAATAATATACGGGGACTGAACAATTTAAACACTTTGTTGAACTGATAACTAATAGCCTATATATAGTTTTTATTTTTATTTATTATTATTATTATTATTATTCTACTGGTTCTGGGACGATTGAGGCTGGTTTTCTTACGTGTTTGAGGGTGAATGCAGAGCAACATGTAACCCAGCAGATCTGCAGTGACTCTGAGGATCAAATATAATCTCTCTGCTGTTTATGTCGCTTGTCGGTTTCGTCGCTTTTGCGACATCCTCCGTTTCACCAATTCTTGGCTCCCACTCCCTCCTCTCCCCCTCTTCCTCCCATCCTCCCCCCCTCCTCCTCTCCCCCTCCTCCTCCCCTCCTTTCCCCCTCCTCTCCCCCTCCTCTCTCCCTCCTCCCCCCCTCCTCCTCTCCCCCTCCTCCCCCCCCTCCTCTCTCCCTCCTTTCCCCCTCCTCTCCCCCTCCTCTCTCCCTCCTCCCCTCTCCTCCTCCCCTCCTCTCCCCCTCCTCACCGCCTCACTGCTCCTCTCTCTGTGAGGGGAATACGGAATAAGACGCCGTCTCATTTCAGCCTGGGTGTCGATGGTCTTTGTGAAGCACCAACACACCGTGACAAAGACAAGGAGCCTCTGCTCTGGAACTGTCCTCTTAAACATCCACCTGTCACCTTACTATGAATGAAGAGGGAAAGATGGGTTCATTTTCAATGAGACTTATGTGCTGAAAGGCAAATAAAACACAAGCTCAGGATGATTGAGTCTAAAGCTTTTGCCTTTTAAATCCAATTAGATTTCTATCTTCAGTCTCCGGTTTTAAGGATATAAGAGACAAATATTTTCCTTTTTTTCCCTTGTTGAAATGCTAAGCCAATGTGTGTGATCATGTTCAAATTAACTTCGTTATAAATATGATACGTAAACAACGTGTTTGTTTCCCCGGCTTATTTCTAACAATTAAAATAAAAATAAAAACATTTTAAATAATTATCAAGCATTAACCAAATACTCTCATAAAAAAAAAAAAAATTCCTAATTTCATTAATTTTAATTAATCCATTAATTAATGAAACACCACAAGCAAAAACCAACCACAATAACCACTACATTTTTTTAAATAAAAATAGTTTGCTATCCTCCAGTATGTGTGTCAAGTGTCTGTAATCATCTTGCTAACCTGCTCATGTCTCTCTTCTCTCTCCAGACTGAATTGATCTTGTTTGTAAAAGTTAACTGAACTGAACTGCAGAGGAGAGAACGAGCTCCTCATGAGTCGGCCTGGGTGGAGATCAGCGACATGGATTTGACTAAAATGGGCTTGATTCAGCTGCAGAACCCCAGCCACCCCACAGCTCTGCTGCACAAGGCTAACCAGATGCGTTTGGCTGGTACTCTGTGTGATGTGGTGATCATGGTGGACACCCAGGAGTTCCATGCTCACAGGACTGTGCTCGCCTGCACCAGCAAGATGTTCGAGATCCTGTTCCACCGCAACAGCCAGCATTACACTCTGGACTTCCTGTCGCCAAAGACCTTCCAGCAGATCCTAGAGTACGCCTACACTGCCACCCTCCAGGCCAGGGTGGAGGACCTGGACGACCTGCTGTACGCTGCCGAGATCCTGGAGATCGAGTACCTGGAGGAGCAATGCCTGAAGATCCTGGAGACCATCCAGTCCTCGGACGACAACGATGCCGAAGTCGGCATGAACGACGGAGGAGGGGAGGAGGAGGACGAGAGGAAGAGCCGCAAGAACGGCAAGAAACATTCCACAGAGGCCGGCTACCTGACCGCCGGCCAGCAGGCCTCAGGACTGACCGGCATGGTGGACCAGAGTCCCTCGGTGTCCACATCCTTCAGCCTGTCCACCCTCAGCCCCACCAAGGCAGCCGTGGACAGCCTGATGAGCATCGGACAGTCCCTGCTTCAGCAAGGCTTCGGAGGAGATCACCTGACTCACGGAAACTCCCACCAGCAGTTCATGAACGACATCAAGACTGAGATGATGCAGGTGGACGAGGGTGGAGGGGCGGGGCACGAGAGCCCCCGGGCCGTGGAGTCCAGCGCCTCCAGCAACGGGGAGAGAAGCGGGGAGTCGGAGCGGACCAGAGACGGGCCTGGGACTCCCACCAGGAGCAGCGTGATCACCAGCGCCCGCGAGCTCCACTACGTCAGGGAGGACGGCTCGTCGGAGCTGCAGCCCGACCCCTCTCAGATGGGGCTGGAGGCCATGGCTGGCATGACGGAGAAACACCTGGCCTCGCTGTACTCCCTCCCTCCCAACCACAAAACGGAAGGGCTGATGCTGCCTGCCTCCTCCCTCCACATGTCCCCAACCCTGGCCATGTCCATGGACTTCAGCGCTTATGGAGGCCTGCTACCCCAGAGCTTCATCCAGAGGGAGTTCTTCAACAAGCTGGGCGAGCTGGCTGCTGGGATCAAACCAGACAGCAGGAACCAGAATGAGCGATGCAACGTGTGTGGAGCAGAGCTGCCGGATAATGAAGCAGTGGAACAGCACAGGTAAGGAAGAGAAACACCTGCTTTAGTTCGGATGTTGTGTGTGTTTTGAATGTGTTTTTTTTTTCCCTGTGTCTTTGCTGTGTTTGACAAGTTGAGGACTTTTTTTTCTACTGTGGGATGAAGTGAAACAGGATGTTTCTTTTGTGTGATTTTTCTTCACAACTTGTTGAATTTGTGTGCCGTGTTGTGTGTTGTGTTTTGCTGTGTTGTGTTGTGTGCTGTGTTTGTAGTTTGATAATGGAACTTACAAGAACCGCTTTTCTTGGTTTGGATGTTTGAATATCGCATGTTGTTGTTATTGGTAAACAAATGTGGCTGATTGGTAATCTATTTTATGAATGATCTTGGGTCATTTTGAGGCTATGGATTATGCACTGGGGTATAATGAGCTTTAACTCCAGTTTTCACAATCGTCGTGAGGTGTGAAGAGAAGGCCTACTTTGTGTTTACTGCAGATGATTGTCTGATTGTGGTGTGGTGTGTTTTTAAGTAGTGAGTTGATCAGATACTCTATACATGCTTATCTGCTGTTGAAGATGTTGTGCTCTAAACTGCATCCCATGACATGTTTCATGTCCTGTTATGAAGCGATCTGCAGCCCAACTACTATTTTGCAACTACAACAAAACAAACAGAACGTTTCAACACAGACACACACACACAGACAGACAGACACACACACAGACACACACACAGACACATACATACACACACACACAGACAGTCTCAGTTCAAGGCCCCAGGATGCCTAACTCACCTCACCTCCCCCCTCTCTCTCGATCGCTATCATCTGTGAATAAGTTTGCTCTGTATCTGCTGCCTCTGAAACTGAAGCAGTGTTTGGAGTGTTGGTGACCGGCCGGCTCAGAGGTCATCCCCTCCTGATGACTTCCAGACGTGTCGGGGTGACGGGCTAGCCGCCCAGCCTGGCCATGGGCAGAGCCCCCATTAGCTGCACCTGGACTGGAAGTAGCAGCACCCCAGCCCCCATTTACACCCGATCCAGCAGCCCACCCCTAACCCCCACGGTGTGGCCAGTGACGGTGACCTGCCCCCCCCCCCCCCCCCAAACTTCCAGCTCTCAGGAGGGTGGAGGCAGGGGACAAGGAGGGCCCTATTAGCTTTATGAGTGAACCAGACTGTCCTGGACAGGAAATGAGGCCTGCACACCGGGGTCTGAGTGTGACCTTTGGAGCGTGACCTCTGGGGCTCACAGCTGGCCCCTGTTTCTCGTCAGGGAGGCTTGGGGGGGGGGGGGGGAGCGGGGGGAGCGGGGGAAGGACGAGGCTGGAGGTTTCAGGGGGGTTTTTAGGTGGGGGAGGGGGAGGGGGGGGTGGTTTGAGGTTACGGCAAGTAAACATACTGAGTCTGCTGCTGTTTAGTCTTCAGATGGTCATAACACAGGCGGCCATGATGGCTGCTGGCGTTTGCAGGTTTCAGGCGGTATGGCAACACAATCTAAAACAGAGGGGAAAAAAAGAGGAAAAAAAGGGGGTTTCGATTGTCACAACTCTGCAAAAAAGTAAAACGGTAGAAGTATCTGATCATGGGGAAGTATAACATGCTGTGGTGTTTTTTTTTTTAAAGAGCTGTTGCAATTTCCAGGTTGATGTGCTCATATGTCGACACTGTACTGAGATGAACTAGACAAGCCAGAGAGGCTGGCGGGAGTTTGGGTTTACCTCAGGATTGATTAAGATCACGCAACGTGTACAGCTGTTTGAGATTACACCCTAAAACAAACACAGAATGCTAATAATAAAGAAGTCTGGCATTTGAGGTTAATTCCAGGAAGGGCTAATTTTAACAAGGGAGGTCAATGATATTCGTTTTAAGAAGAAGAAAAAAAAGAAAGCAGCTAATGAACGATGACACTTTAGCAGGTAACCACAATTGACCAACTTCCCCCTGACATTGTGAATTAACTTTCTTTACTGTACGTGTTGCGCAGTGAGGAGGAGTGATTCCTCTCAGACGTGTCTGGATCACGTGGGCAGGAAAGCTGTGACATCGCAACAATCCTGTAAACATTCAGAATGATTTGCATAGAGGATCGACCGACTTGCTCATCTTGAAATGTTTGTACTAATCACTCGGAATGCACACAGGTTAAAGTTCACCTGAGCCCCTCCCAGCCTGCCCACTGCTGGCCACACACACACACACACACACACACACACACACACACACACACACACACACACACACACACACACACACACACACACCGAGTCGAAAGCTTGTCTCAAGTCGGTAGTCTGACAAGCTGTCTCTATGACTGGTGCTTAATCCATGTAGTGTCAATGTTCCTTTTGAAAATGATAGACTTGATTTGTTTAGCAGGAGTGACCTTGCAGAGGCCGTCTGTCTGAAAGGTGTTCAAACCTGCTGTTGTTAGGAAGCCTGTTTGAATGAAACACAAATAATGAATCTCTCTCTTTTCCTCCTCCTCCGTTGTTGTTGTTGAGAGAGATCTCTCTCTTTTCCTCCTCCTCCGTTGA
>CM059315.1:1413736-1431236 GCA_030340665.1 Neosalanx taihuensis
CGTCGATGTTTGATGTGCAGAGAGAGTGAGACGGTCTGCTGTGGTCGTGAGATGTGATTTAACTCTGAGGTGAGATCTGCCCTGTAAAGGAGGGTTGCTCATGTTTCAGAGAGAGTTTCGTCAAATCCGTAAGGAGCTGGGAAATCTGGGATCAAAGGAGATTTCGAAACCGTTTCATGCATTGATCTGTCTGCTTGGCTGTCCAGAATACTAATGTGTTCATTTAGATGAGCAGATTCTCCTCGACATGCTTTCATATCCGACTACCTTGTAGCCAATAGACACGAGTTGTTTCAAGTGTAAAAATCCAAATGTTTCATCATTCGTAGGTTTTAAAGATGGGATTATGTCCAGATGAACGATTAACGAAATTAGGACCTTTTTCTAAATTAAGAGAATTTGTCAGGATTGCATCTTAAAACATTTGACAGACATCTGCACATCTCAGTGTTGTATGATCTACAGAACGTGTAAACCTTCAACCGTATTATCCAGTTACTTTTTATTATTTCATTTTGAGGTGAGTGCTCTCGACGTAAATCACAAGAAAACAAGTCCCCCCCCCCCCCCCCCCCCCGACGATTATTCTGCACGTTTCCATTTTCTAAAGATCCGTCAGGAACTTTGATTGTTGGCGTCTGCCTGAATGCACTTCAACACGTCTGGGAACTAATTACACTTCATTTCCAAGCAGCCTTGTCTAAAGGTCGACACCGACACTGTCTCTGGTTACAAACCTGTTAAAAAGTAACACACACACACATACAATATATATATATATATTGAAATCCAGTCAGTTAATTTGAAGCCAAGAGGTCAACTCAAACTAGCCATAATAGTTTCCAGCTGTGGTTCCAGGTCATATACGTGTGTGTTTGACTGAAGGCATCAGTAAGTGCCGACTTCCTGTATGAATTCACCCTCTTGTTGTCCTCAGTCTCTCTTGTGCCCTGCGTTCTATCATGAACCCTCGGAGACGCTGAATGACTGCTGTATTGACTCTGACTCCTGAATGGGGGGAGGGTGGCTGAGGGGGATGGGGGGGAGGGAGGGAGGGAGGTAGGAGGAGGGAGGAGGATGAGGGTATTGAGATGGAACATCGTTTTAAAGTAGCCCTCTGGATAACTAGAAAGAAAGAAAAGAAACACAATATTGATATCTTGCTAAGAGTTATGAGAGCGGGAATAACGAAAGAACAGGTTTGTTTCTTTGTCGCCTGAGGTTTTCTTCACACCTTACGTTACATTACATTTTAGTCATTTTAGCATACACTCTTATCCAGAGCAACTCACAGCAAGTACAGGGACATCCCCCCTGAGGCAAGTAGGGTGAAGTGCCTTGCCCAAGGACACAATGTTAAGTTGGCACAGCCAGGGTTCGAACCTGTAACCTTTTGATCACTAGCTTGATTCCGTAACCGCTCGACCACCCTGGACAAGGTCAATCTACCCTCAACCTAGAATATTAAAGATATCGAGCGGCCGCTGTAATCAGTCTACATGTTGGTATTGACGTAGCACCAGTCCTCTTGTAATCCATATCACTTATGAGACATTATAATGAACTTCATAGGAGCTAATTCAGGGTCTGGTGACGAGACTCGTCAACTTTGACCCAGTTATGGAGAGGATTCTGACCTACTTACCCAGCCAGGGTCTCTGACGCTGTGCTGAGCTCTCTACACTGATAACACTGGTATTTTAGACATGGAAAAGATAGTTAGTACTGCATTGTTGTGTTATTTTAAGCATACATTCAGTAGCTAGCTATCTAGCCAATCGAGTGGTTATTGTCACGCTAGTATTCTGTTTGGTACAATAGCTGAGAGGTGTTTAGTAGGTACAGGCTGTTCCTTGACCAAAACTCACTATTTTTCCTCCCCAGCTATTACATTCAGTCATTTATCAGACGCTCTTATCCAGAACCACTTACAGCAAGTACAGGGACATTACCCCCCTGAGGCAAGTAGGGTGAAGTGTCTTGCCCAAGGACACAACATACAAAATTACATTGTGTCCTTGGGCAAGTCACTTCACCCTACTTGCCTCAGGGGGGTAATGTCTCTGTACTTGCTGTAAGTCTCTCTGGATAAGAGCGTCTGATAAATGACTCCATGTTAATGTAAGAGGAATAGTAAATGTAACGTCTGCTGGATGTCTCACGCACGTTAAACTGTATGTGGGCGTAGTCGCGTCCGTCCAGCTGAAGCTGCCAGTATCGAGAGGGCAGGGAGATGAGGTCCCATTCCCCATCGTTCATGAAGCCTCTCTTGTCCTTAGCCACTGTCTCAGCACTCCTCCACAGAGCCAAGTCCACCTCACTCACTGGAGACAGGGGAGGAGAGGGGGAGAGGGGGGGGACGGGGGGAGAGAGGGGAGAGTTTACAGGGCTGTTACTTTATAAGGCCAGGGGCAATCCGAATATATGATTGTGAGTGTTGTTGTTTTTGCTGTTGTTATTTGGTGATGATGTGATCATGTTGTTGTTTTTGCTGTTGTTATTTGGTGATGATGTGATCATGTTGTTGTTGCTGTTGTTATTTGGTGATGATGTTATCATGTTGTTGTTGCTGTTGTTATTTGGTGATGATGTGATCATGTTGTTGTTGACACTGCGGAGGATTGTGTTGTTGTTGTTGTTGTTGTTGTTGTTGTTGTTGTTGTTACCCGAGTGAAGCCAGCTTCTGAAGGTCAGGCTGCAGTTCTGCTTGTCGAAGGGGAAGGAGAACATGTCCAGAGTGCAGGCAGACACCACCTGGATGGGCATGTTGTTCTTCACCGTCCCTGAGGAGTTCACATAAACGTACGGGATGGAGGGAGACTTACCTGCATCCACACTGGAGAGGGGAACGCCACAGACAGGCAGGCAGAGAGACAGGCAGACAGAGAGACAGGCAGACAGAGAGAGACAGAGAGAGAGACAGACAGGATCACCTGTCAAAAGGTGATGTGACAAAACACGAGTAAGATAGTTTTACATCTCGGCCTGTGGTGTGTGTGTGTGTGTGTGTGTGTGTGTGTGTGTGTGTGTGTGTGTGTGTGTGTGTGTGTGTGTGTGTGTGTGTGTGTGTGTGTGTGTGTGTGTGTGTGTGTGTGTGTGTGTGTGTGTGTGTGTGTGTGTGTGTGTGTGTGTGTGTGTGTGTGTGTGCGTGTGTGTGTGAACAGCGTCTGGGTTACAATTCGCTGATGATGATGTCAGGAACCCAGATAGCCTCAGAGGAGACAGAGATCTCAGTGATGCCATCAAACTCTTCTGGATCCCAAACCAGGAACTCATCTGTCCAGATCTGACCAAGAGGAACAACACAGGGTGAGGTGAGGGTGTCAGGCTGGTAATCACAAGGTCCCTGGTTCGAACCTCCATCTGTGCCAACATGAGGTTGTGTCCTTGGGCAAGGCACTTCACCCTACTTCCCTCAGGGGGGAATGTCCCTGTACTTGCTGTAAGTCTCTCTGGATAAGAGAGTCTGATAAATGCCTACATGTAAACATTGGTGGAGATATTACCATAATATTACCATTTTGTGGTGGAAGATTCTTACCTGTCGGTACCAAATACTGCTGGTGATTTTCTGGGTCTGTCCGTCCTGGAAGACAGAGACAGTTTATTTCCTATCCTGTGTGATTAAAAATGCTCTGGAAGCAGAATATATTATTCCTGATGTCCCCTATTCAGTAATGTACTCTACTGATACAGCTACAATGACATGCAATCATATTTATGTAATGAACTACTATCAGGGAGTCAGGTGGCTGAGCAGTTAGGGAATCGGTCTAGTGATCAGAAGGTTTGCCGGTTCGATTGTGTCCTTGGCCAAGTCACTTTACCCTACTTGCCTCAGGGGGGGGAATATCCCTGTACTTGCTGTGAGTTGCTCTGAATATGAGCGTCTGATACATGTAAATGTGAATTCATTTGTTGTTCACCACTTCCAGTAGAGACTGAAGGAGCAGGTCTATGTAGATCAGAGTGGTGCTGGTCCAGTTCTGCACTGGTCTCACTCCACTGTCATAGTTGCGTAACAAGGTTCTGGTCAGCTGGTTTAGAGAGGATCTGCGGGGCTTCTCAGGAACCATGACAACCGAGGATGCTGCAGACATGCGCATCAGAAGTGGTGAAAATTAAAACGGAGGAAAATTAAAGTTTTACATTTACGTTTAACTGTGATTATAAACGGAACCGTTAAAGTTTTGCTGTGGATTTCTCATGAACACATTCTAAAACACATAAAACATCGATGAAAGAAAGTAGAATGCGTTTTTAATGTAAATATAGACCTATAAACACTGAAGGAGGCCTTAGAAATGCATAACAAAAATAACGATGATACTTAATTGGTATTCTCTCTCTGTAACCTTAATTGGAATTAATTCCAGGCAACAGTTTCAAATGAACAATTTAGCCAACAATTTGTATCCACATGATATGGGAATAATTTAAAAATGATAACATACAACAACATGTTTTTCAACTTTTATGAGCCCATTAAGATTTGTTGAACCTTTCCTGCAAATCTAAACAGCTTGAAGGATTTACAATGTAAGACAGTCTTAATGAACACCAATCTCATTTAATAAAACATATTTTCTGTGACATTTCCACGTGATCCTGATAATAAGAACAGATGTTACCTGAGATGAACATCAGCAGGAACCACAGCGGGAACATCTTCAGGAGGAAATATCACTCAAGCTGGACAAAATTATCTTGTAATAATAATATATCCAAATATACTAATAACAGTGCATGGAAATAAGAAGACAGTAGTTTGTAGTTGTTGATCTCTACTATGTTTATCCTGGTTGGTACCAGTGGAATGGACCAGTGGACACAGTTTGGTCTGGATAGATTTTCCATGATCCTATTAGATGATATCTGACCTGGGTTAGAGAAACATCAGATCATTGGAGGGTGAAGAGACACTCACCCACATTAGACCTGATCAAATACTGTCACTATCCAAATACAGACTTTAGCGTTTAAAATGATTTTGGATGATAATTACGAGGGTCATTCAATAAATAAGGTGAATTTTTTTGTTTGTATCTGTATTAGAAGTCTTTATACCGAAAAATTCACCTTATTTATTGAATGACACTCGTATTATCTAACAAACCGAAACGAACTGAATCAGAATAGATTACGACAAAAACACATTAGCCACATTCATCACTAGTATTCTGAGTTGTTATATTCTAATATCAAACTGAAAACTTTGGGGACTTAAAGTGATATAAACTGCTGTATTTCTGTGCTCGTGCCCGAGCTGTCCGCGTTCCTGCACCGCGCACGTCTATTGCGCGCTCCCGGCGTTCCCCTGCCAGGCGAACAGGCGCAGATCCGCTGGTGCGTGTGTGTGTGTGAGAGTGAGTGTGTGTGAGTGTTTGACAGATGGACTAAGTCTGCGTCTGGACTGTAGGAACTGTAGGAAGTAAAGAAGCGTTCAGATCTCCTCAGCTGCCATGCGGGTGGAACAGCACAGTGATGGAGTGAGATCTACCACCCAGGTGAGTGATAGAGTGAGATCTACCTCCCAGGTGAGTGATAGAGTGAGATTTACCTCCCAGGTAAGGAAGGAACATGATGGAGTGAGATCTAACCCCCAGGTGAGCGCAGAACCCCCGTCAATTGTATATCTGTGTTTTGTTCCACTAACCAGGTCATACTGGACCCACCATCAGTACAGTAGGCCTAATTCTGTCATGTTTAACCCTCGCTGGGCATGTTACTTTGCTTTAATGAATATAAAACTGAATCCTGAAGACCTTGAAGGCAGGAGAGTTTCCCAAACAGACAGACTTTACATCAAGTATATAAATCAAGTTGTAAACATCACATTAGAGTCTCTCCTCCTCATCCAAAATCCTCGCAGTTCCTCAGACTTTGTGTGTGAGTGTATTTGTGTTTGGTTGGTTTGTGTGTGAGCTTGTCTGTTTGGTATGTGTGTGATTGTGAGTGTGTTTTGTGTGAATGCATGTGTGTTTTCTGTGTGCCTGTTAGAAAAGCCCCACTGCTTGTGTCAGTCAAGTCCCACAGGCATGGTGAGGGGAATGATAACAGACGCACTGCTATCCATGTCAAGGGCCTAAATATAGAGACTGAGCGAGATCACACACAAGCCAGCTCTCCATATATGTCTGCCTGCTCCCAGCTAGCTGTGTGTGTGTGTGTGTGTGTGTGTGTGTGTGTGTGTGTGTGTGTGACGCGTGTGTGAAAAGAGAGAGAGGGTGAGAGGGAGGGTGAGAGAGAGAGATATACAGAAAGAGAGAGAGGGTGAGAGAGAGACATACGGAGAGAGAGACACAGAGAGAGAGATAGAGGGTGAGAGAGAGAGATAGAGGGTGAGAGAAAGGGTGAGATAGAGTGAGAGGGGGGTCGTCTGCTTGTCTCCTCACAGTTCCTCTGACATTTCCAGCTGCTAGTGCAGAGCAGTAACTTGATCTAGCCCTCAGCTGGTCTGTAGGACCGGGGCAGCCTGTCTGCATGACACACTGTGTTTAGGCTGCCTGAACACAGCTTAGCTTCAGATGAGTCACTGGACACTGTGGTGGCAGGGAGGAAGAAGTATTAGTATTATTATTATTTACTTTTGTATTGTTAAACATGATGTGATAAGAGCTAATTAAGCGAACGAATGTGGGCGGATGTGCTGAGGGGATGTGCTGGGGGGATGTGCTGGGAGGATGTGCTGGGCGGATGTGCTGGAGGGATGTGCTGGGAGGATGTGCTGGGAGGATGTGCTGGGCGGATGTGCTGGAGGGATGTGCTGGGAGGATGTGCTGGGAGGATGTGCTGGGCGGATGTGCTGGAGGGATGTGCTGGGAGGATGTGCTGGGCGGATGTGCTGGAGGGATGTGCTGGGAGGATGTGCTGGGAGGATGTGCTGGGAGGATGTGCTGGGCGGATGTGCTGGGGGGATGTGCTGGGGGGATGTGCTGGGTGGATGTGCTGGGCGGATGTGCTGGAGGGATGTGCTGGGAGGATGTGCTGGGAGGATGTGCTGGAGGGATGTGCTGGGAGGATGTGCTGGGAGGATGTGCTGGAGGGATGTGCTGGGAGGATGTGCTGAGGGGATGTGCTGGGAGGATGTGCTGGGAGGATGTGCTGAGGGGATGTGCTTGGGGGGATGTGCTGGGCGGATGTGCTGGGTGGATGTGCTGGAGGGATGTGCTGGGAGGATGTGCTGGGAGGATGTGCTGGGCGGATGTGCTGGGCGGATGTGCTGGGGGGATGTGCTGGGCGGATGTGCTGGGTGGATGTGCTGGAGGGATGTGCTGGGAGGATGTGCTGGGAGGATGTGCTGGGAGGATGTGCTGGGCGGATGTGCTGGAGGGATGTGCTGGGAGGATGTGCTGGGAGGATGTGCTGGGCGGATGTGCTGGGCGGATGTGCTGGGGGGATGTGCTGGGCGGATGTGCTGGAGGGATGTGCTGGGAGGATGTGCTGGGAGGATGTGCTGGAGGGATGTGCTGGGAGGATGTGCTGGGAGGATGTGCTGGAGGGATGTGCTGGGAGGATGTGCTGAGGGGATGTGCTGGGAGGATGTGCTGGGAGGATGTGCTGAGGGGATGTGCTTGGGGGGATGTGCTGGGCGGATGTGCTGGGTGGATGTGCTGGAGGGATGTGCTGGGAGGATGTGCTGGGAGGATGTGCTGGGCGGATGTGCTGGGCGGATGTGCTGGGGGGATGTGCTGGGCGGATGTGCTGGGTGGATGTGCTGGAGGGATGTGCTGGGAGGATGTGCTGGGAGGATGTGCTGGGCGGATGTGCTGGAGGGATGTGCTGGGAGGATGTGCTGGGAGGATGTGCTGGGAGGATGTGCTGGGCGGATGTGCTGGGGGGATGTGCTGGGGGGATGTGCTGGAGGGATGTGCTGGGAGGATGTGCTGGGAGGATGTGCTGGGCGGATGTGCTGGAGGGATGTGCTGGGAGGATGTGCTGGGAGGATGTGCTGAGGGGATGTGCTGGGAGGATGTGCTGGGAGGATGTGCTGAGGGGATGTGCTTGGGGGGATGTGCTGGGCGGATGTGCTCGGCGGATGTGCTGGGCGGATGTGCTGGGCGGATGTGCTGGGCGGATGTGCTGGGAGGATGTGCTGGGAGGATGTGCTGGGAGGATGTGCTGGGCGGATGTGCTGGGCGGATGTGCTGAGGGGATGTGCTGAGGGGATGCTGAGATATCTGCGTTGATGTTGTCTTCTAACAGCCTGTCCTTCCTGCCTGTGTCTCCCAGAGCCAGATGCTGATCAACCAGCTGAGAGAGATCACTGGGATCCAGGACAGCCAGGTCCTCCACACAGCGCTGAGCGTGAGTAGCCCTGTCTTCACCCCCAGACCTCCTGCCCCTGTGGGAGGTAACCCCCTCTGTGTGTGTGGGTCTCCTCCAGGCCAGCCAGGGGGACATCAGCCATGCTGTGGGTCTGCTGACGGTCCAGTGTGCAGGAGAGGACCAGCAAGCCAGAGAGCTCAACCCTGCTGACAACCACCAAGAGGCCTGGGATGATGGGAAAGGTAGAGTCACTCTGAGGGAGGAGGAGAGGGAGGAGGAGGGAGGTGGGAGGAGAGGGAGGAGGGGGGAGGAGAGGGAGGGAAATGTGTTTGTGTTTATTCTCCATCCTTGCCTGCAGCTCCTCCTAAAGACGACCTCCAGACCGCCATCGAGCTGAGCCTGCAGCAGTGCAAGGAGGAACAGGAAGAGGAGAGAGAGCTCAGCAGGTACGCTCTGACACACCTCACCAGGTGAGTGTCAGGTGAGTTCCTGTGTCTCTGACTTGTGCTGTGTTGGTTCCAGGGCTCTGGAGGCCAGTGTGGAGGACAGTGCTGCCAGGGTGAAGCGGAAGAGATGTGAAGCCCAGGGAGAGAGCTGCAGCCCAGCCGACTGGCTTCGTCTGGAGGGCTGGCCTGTGGGCCTCCGCAACGTGGGCAACACCTGCTGGTTCAGCGCTGTCATCCAGGTGAGACACCTGGCCAGCCGGGCCTGCTGGGCTGTTCAGGGATCGGGACGGTTTGAGAGGAAGAGGGGAGAGAGAGGAGCTAGGATGTCGGACACATCTTGTCTTGAGAAATACAACCTCTTCTTTTAATACACTGACTAATTAGTTTGACAATGTGACAACCACATTATCCTCTCAGTCACCTTTCAGAAACCTTTTTAGAAATCTGCTGCGACGGGTAAGAACACGTAACCTCAAGCTTCTCTTCGTACATTTCTTAGCATCACATTTCCACTTGTTGTCACATAACCAACCTTTAGTGAGCAAATAAAGTTATCCTTACGGTCAGGAGGCCAGGGGAACAGGAGAGAGATCCTTTTTTTTTTCTTCTTCCCCAACGCAAAAAGCTTCTCGCTTTCTTCTAATTCTATTTAGAGTCCATTCCAGACTGAATTTAGCTTAACCTATCAGGTAGCTCTGCTGAAACCAGAGCCTTCATTGATATTGATAGACTGTGAGGGGGTAATTAAATATCCCAGTGTTGTGATGATAGAGCGAGAGATGGACTCTGCTACAGGAGCTGGAATGAGTTTATGTCGCTAGATTAGACCCTCATTTAGGAGGACTCGTTCATCTTGATTTGGTTCAGATATGCCCCAATATCGATTAGAAGCTCAAAACCCCCCCAAGGAAATATCATTAGAAGATAGGACTAATTAGGTGAGAGGCAGAAAACTCTGTAATGCTAAAGGTCGTGAGCTTGAACTTTCTGCTTCTTTTTTTTTTTTTTCAGAATCATGATGTTTTGGTATCTGATTGAGACTAAGTGGTCATGTTTGACAGACAGCTCGTGTTTCCACAGCATATCTTAGATCTCTTTACTGTTAAATGAGAGATAAGCTGTTGTTTCATTTCCCACATGAAATATGATATCATAGCGTATCTTGTATGGCTTGTACATGACTTCGCATTTGGCGGCATAGAGGGCTTCATCTGTCCAGACTACAGTAACCCAGGCTACAGTTACCCAGGCTACAGTAACCCAGGCTACAGTAACCCAGGCTACAGTAACTCAGGTTACAGTAAGCCAGGCTACAGGAACCCAGGCTACAGTAAGCCAGGCTACAGTAACCCAGGCTACAGTAACTCAGGTTACAGTAAGCCAGGCTACAGTAACCCAGGCTACAGTAAGCCAGGCTACAGTAACCCAGGCTACAGTAACTCAGGTTACAGTAAGCCAGGCTACAGTAACCCAGGCTACAGTAAGCCAGGCTACAGTAACCCAGGCTACAGTAACTCAGGTTACAGTAAGCCAGGCTACAGTAACCCAGTCTACAGTAACCCAGGCTACAGTAACCCAGGCTACAGTAACCCAGGCTACAGTAACCCAGGCTACAGTAACCCAGGCTACAGTAACCCAGGTGTGTGTGTGTTTCAGTCTCTGTTCCACCTCCCAGTGTTTCGTCGGCTGGTTCTGAACTACAGTCTGTCAGAACACCTGCTGGAGAAATGCAAGACCCACTCTGTAAGTGGAACGCAGGAGATGTGTGTATGAGTGTGTGTGTGTGTGTGTGTGGTTATCTGACACACGTGTGTGTGTATCTGGTATCTGTATGTATGTGTGTGTGTGTGTTGTCATGTCATGTATGTGTGTGTATCTGTTATCTGTATGTGTCGTCATGTGACGTGTGTGTTGTCATGTGACCTGTGTGTTGTCATGTGACCTGTGTGTTGTCATGTGACCTGTGTGTTGTCATGTGACCTGTGTGTTGTCATGTGTGACAGGATAAGAGGAACGTGGCCTTCATGCAGGAGCTGCGCTGTCTGTTCTCCCTGCTGCTGGGTTCATCACGCAGGTTCATAGATCCATCTGCTGCTGTGGACCTGCTGAGAGACGCCTTCAGGTCCAGCGAGGCCCAGCAGGTAGACACACACACACACACACTTCAGGTCCAGCGAGGCCCAGCAGGTAGACACACACACACACACATAGACACACACACACACTTCAGGTCCAGCGAGGCCCAGCAGATAGACACACACACACACACACACACATAGACACACACACACACACACACACTTCAGGTCCAGCGAGGCCCAGCAGGTAGACACACACACACACACACACAATTCAGGTCCAGCGAGGCCCAGCAGGTAGACACACACACACACGCACACACACACACACATAGACACACACACACACTTCAGGTCCAGCGAGGCCCAGCAGGTAGACACACACACACACACACACACACACTTCAGGTCCAGCGAGGCCCAGCAGGTAGACACACACACACACACTTCAGGTCCAGCGAGGCCCAGCAGGTAGAGAAACACACACACAGGCACATACACACTCACAAATACAGGCACACACACACACTCTTACACACACAATTGTGTTGTGTAACTTGTGTCCTGTTTGTTCTAGGATGTTAGTGAGTTCACACACAAGCTGCTGGATTGGCTGGAGGATGCGTTTCAGCTCGCAGCCAATGGGAAGTAAGTTCTGCGATGACATCACTTCAGAAAAGGCTCATGTTGTGTTGCTGTCGTGTCCTGTCACAATGTCATATCCTGCGTTCAGGAATGTAGACGTTCTGTCATGATGTCATATCCTGCCTTCAGGAACCCTGAGGATAAGCAGGAGAACCCGATGGTTCAGCTGTTCTACGGAACGTTTGTAGCAGAGAGAACCCTTGATGGTGAGTAACAATAACCAGTCTTACTCTGTGATAAAACAATCCTCATCTAACCATTCTGAAGAAATATTGGGAAATATTATTGATGCAATATGCAACCATCTTAAAGATCAAATCGAGTCACATTTTAGATTAAGGCCCTCATCTATTTATTTCACAAGATAAATATTTGTAAGAATTGTGTGTCTGGAAATAATAATCTGGGATTTATTACTGGACAAAACAATGTGAACTGTGCTCAGTTGTATAATGTGTATTTGAATATTTAGGTAAAACCTTGTCCAGTATTGAGCAGTTTGGTCAGTATCCACTGCAAGTGAACGGATTCAACAACCTGGACGAGTGTTTGGAAGGTGCCATGGTGGAGGGGGAGATCGAAGCACTGCACTCGGATCAAACCATTACATCTGGCAGGGAGGTGAGAAACTTCCAGGTAAAAAGATTATATATATATATAAAACATACGACAAGTCAGTGTTACAGAGTGTTAAACATAACCAGATGCGATGTTTTTGTGTTGCAGAGATGGTTCTCTAAACTCCCCCCTGTCCTGACCTTTGAACTGTCCCGGTTTGAGTTCAACACTCAGCTCGGTCGTCCAGAGAAGATCCACAAGAAGCTGGAGTTCCCTCAGATCATCTACATGGACAGGTGCAGAGCGTGACTCCGCCCACCTCAGGTGTGTCTGCTGCAGGTGTGCTGCCTCTCACCAGGTATGTCTCCCTCTGGTGGCTGTGTTGACCAGGTACCTTCACAAGAACGTCCAGCAGACTCACGACAGACGAGGGGAGGTGAAGAGGCTGAAGGAACAACTGACCGTCCTGCAGCAGAAACTGGAGTGGTGAGGATACACACACTTACACACACACACACACTCACACTCACACACACACACACACACACACACACTCACGCATACTTACACACACTCACACACACTCTCACATATACTCTGTCAGTTCCTCTGGCTGTCTCTCTGACTTCCCTCTCTCTGTTTCTCACTCTTCCCTCTCTCCCCATCTCTTTGTCTCGTTTTTCTCTCTATCTGTCTCTCTATCTTCTCTCTCTCCTTCCCTCAGTCTCTACTCTTAGCTGTGTGATATATTTTCTAGTTTCTGTAATATCCAGTTCCAGTCTGATGTCCCTGTGTGTTAACCTCTCTCCAGCTATAAGAACTACGGCTCAGGTCCTGCTAAGTATCCCCTGGCTGACATGCTGCAGTACATGCTGGAGTTTGCCACCACAAAGCCCACCAGCTTATCCCCCGCTGAGGATGTGAGGCAGGCCTCCTCCTCCCCCACGCCCCAGGGCCCCCCAGGCCCCCCACACCTGGACCCCCACCCAGACGACAGCAGGTAAGCACCCCCTCCACCACGCTTGATGTTGTCTGGGCCATTTTCTCTGTTTCCTCATCTCTCAGAGTCTCTCCTGATCACTTGTTATGCTATATATGTCGGCCTCCTGAACACGTTCTCCTGAACACACTCTGCCTCAACACGTTCTTCCTCTCTGCATCTCAGTGGTCTTGACTCTGAATCAAGAATATTCCGGTTTCTGCTTGCTTGCTCAATCAAGTGCCTTCTTGAATTTCGGATGCTTACTCAACCCCCGGGTCTGACCTTCCAGAGTAAACATCCATGTTCTGTACTGCTGCCATGTGCCGTGACCCCATAAACACACTCCTGAGAGGGGAGACATTCACCATGTGATGTAGCTTCATCATTTTGTCCCCCCCCCAAAAAAAAAATTATAGAAATGATGTAAACATGAATTACTGATCAATAGTCTATAACTATTGGAACCGGGAGGCAGAGCGGTTAGGGAATTGGGTTAGTAATCAGAAGGTTACCACTTGGTTAGATTCCCGGCTGTGCCAGATGACATTGTGTCCTTGTGCAAGGCACTTCACCCTACTTTCCTCGGGGGGGGGGGGGGGATGTCCCTGTACTTACTGTAAGTCTCTCTGGATAAGAGCGTCTGATAAATGACTCCATGTAAACATTCTGCTGGCATTCTGTCTAGCCATCCTGATCCTGGGCCCCCCGGATCATCTGACCCCTCCGTGTGCCAGCAGAGGACCCCCATCTACAAGCCCTTCACCCAGTGCCGCCCCCCCATGGACGTGCCCCCCCACCCGGCCCCCCACAGTGTGTCTGAAGAGGAGCTGCGCTTCATTAAGGGATGCCTGCTTCGCTGGAGGAACGAGGTGGAAAACAACATGACCGGTAACCTGAAGACGTCTGAAACCAGACATCATTATTCACCTGAGGGGAGAGTCAGCTGGCCGAGCGCTGAGGGAATCAGACTAGCGATTCCCGGGCTGTGCCAAATGATTTTGTGTCCTTGGGCAAGACACTTCACCCTACTTGCCTCAGGGAGAATGTCCATGTACTTACTGTAAGTCGCTTTGGATAAAAGCGTCTGCTAAATGAATACATGTAAATGTAAATCTCAGGGGAAAGTCAGCTGGCCGAGCGCTGAGGGAATCAGACTAATAATTAGAAGGTTACCCATTGGTTCGATTCCCGGGCTGTGCCAAATGATTTTGTGTTCTTGGGCAAGGCACTTCACCCTACTTGCCTCAGGGGGGAATGTCCCTGTACTTACTGTAAGTCTCTCTGGCCGTACGGCACCGAACATGCTATGGCTAGAAAGTGTGTGTGTTTGTGTGTACTTGAACCAGGTGCACTAAATAGATCTGTGTGTGTCTCTGTATCTTTGCCTGTGTGTGTGTGTGTCCACACGCCTGTCTGCCTGTGTGTGTGTGTTCTCAGAACTGAAGGCCAGCATTGACAGGGTCAGCCATGCGCTGGAGGGCATGTACTGTGATAAGAGTCTCTGTCAGGTAAGATTCTCATCTGACCCTGTCCATCAGACCACACACACACCTCTCCACCCCCCCCCCACCCACACACACACACACACCTCTCCACACACACACAAACATCTCTCCCCACACACACACACACACACACCTCCATCCCCACCCTCTATGTTCAACAACAAACCTTAAATGGCTAAATATGATTATCGTATCGTCTGCAGTTATCATGGATGGTTATCATCAGTATCGTCTGCTGTTATCATGGATGGTTATCATCAGTATCGTCTGCTGTTATTGTGGATGGTTATCATCAGTATCATCTGTGGTTATCTTGGATGGTTATCATCAGTATCGTGCTGCTGTTATCATGGATGGTTATCATCAGTATCGTGCTGCTTCCAGGTTCCGTACCGGCTCCATGCGGTTCTGGTCCATGAGGGCCAGGCGTCGGCCGGACACTACTGGGCGTACATCTACGAGCACAGCAGCCAGCGCTGGATGAAGTACAACGATGTGCTGGTTACCGAGGCGACCTGGGAGGAGCTGGTGCGAGACTCTTACGGAGGCATGACCAACGCCAGCGCCTACTGCCTGATGTACATAGATGACCGGATGCCCAGCCTCATCTCAGGTAGCCATGCGGCTGTGTTCCTCCGCCTTGCTGCGCAGAGGGACTACTTTATGGGAAGGAAGGGGGGATATTAGAAGATGTGTGAGGAAGGGCGGGTATAAAGATCAAACATTTACTGACTTGTCCTTGACATTTCTATATGAGGACTGATCTCCATAGTAACTCCTGACACACGGACGGTGTCTTGTCTCTCAGATGTCCTCAGCTACACCCTCCCTCAGACCCCCCCCCCTTCCCCTCCTCAGAGGTGTTTAGATGATGTTACCCTCCGTCAGTTTGATCCAAATCATTGTGTTTATGTTGTCACTTCCTGTTTGTCAGAGGACACAGATGATGAGACGGGTCAGGTCCTGGTGGGTCTGGACTCTCTGCCCCCCCCACTGAGACGCTACGTCCGGGAAGACAACCGCTGCTTCCAGCTGGAGCTCCGAGAGTGGGAGGAGCAGTTCTGCCAGCAGCCAATCCCGCAGGAGGAAGGGGGCATGGAGGCCCCGCCCACATCTTCCAGACCTACAAGCCCCGCCCCTGCGACAGAGGAGCCTCAGGGAGCGGAGGTGGAGCAGAGCGCCGTGACGGAGGAGGAGGAGGAGGAGTCAGCAAGGGAGCCGGGGGAGGAAGATGACGGTTTGTCCTGAACATTAAGGATGTGTGACAGGGGAGGGAGGGAGTGCTCCAAGGCCTCAGGCTGGATTTGAACCCAGGCAGCTGTGGTTAAAGTCTCAGCCTGGATATTAGATGTCACAGATCTGGTTGGTGAGGGTCAAAGTTCATGTGGGGTTAACACACAGCTAGATCTTTAAATAGGAAGAATATCAGTCTGACGTTGATGTACCAACTGACTACTTCAGTCACCCCTGAGACGCTGGATCTAAAGTTCATTTATTCATGATCTGTTTTATCCTTGTGAACCTCCAGGTGCTCCCCCCGAGCTGGAGGCTGTACCCCCCAGCAGGACCCCCAGCCCTGCAAGCAACCTGCGTACTGCAGCCCCCCCCAGCCGGACCTCCAGCCCTGGAAGGGAACTGCCTGCTGCTGTTCCCCCTGACCGGACCCCCAGCTCAGGGAGCCAAGAGCCTGCTGCAGACCCCCCTGGATCCTCTGGGAAGGAAGGACTCAGCCAGGTGTGTGTGTGTCTGTGTGTGTGTGTGTGTGTGTGTCTGTGCAAGTGTGTGTGTGTGTGGGTGTGTGTCTGTGTGTGTGTCTGTGTGAGTGTGTGTGTGTCTGTGTGACACCATGAATCACTGGGAGATAAAGAGGACCATGTGGACTAATAAACACCAACACAAACGTGTGTTGTGTACCTGTGTGTGTTGTGTGTATCTGTCCTGATGCTCTCTGTTTTTGTGCTTACACCTCATTTGTTACTGTGAGCTTGTTATGTATGTGAATGTAGGTGAGCTCCCTTCCTCCCCCCTCCCTCCCTCCCCCCACCATCCCCCCTCTCCCCCTCCTCCGTCCCTCCCTCCTGTTTGAAGGGCACTGAGTTGTGTCGGCCATCTTGGCATTCCTCATACTAGGTGGCAGATATGGTGGGGTCGTTTGGCTCTGTGGGGGTGGGGTAGGAGGATACTTTAGCTGTCACAGGGTGGGGGTGGGAGAAGGGGGCAGGAGGGTCACTAACAGACCCAGTGTCTGGTCAGAGACTTCAAGTAGAATCTATCACTGAGAGAAACACAGAGACAGACAGAGAGACAGAGAGAGAGAGAGAGAGAGAGAGACAGAGAGAGACAGGGAGAGAGACAGAGAGAGACAGAGAGAGAGAGAGAGACAGAGAGAGACAGAGAGAGACAGAGAGAGACCGAGAGAGACAGAGAGAGAGACAGAGAGAGAGAGACAGAGAGAGAGAGAGAGAGACAGAGAGAGACAGAGAGAGAGACAGAGAGACAGAGAGAGACAGAGAGAGAGAGAGAGACAGAGAGAGACAGGGAGAGAGACAGAGAGAGACAGAGAGACAGAGAGAGACAGAGAGAGAGAGAGAGACAGAGAGAGAGACAGAGAGAGACAGAGAGAGACAGAGAGAGACCGAGAGAGACAGAGAGAGAGACAGAGAGAGAGAGACAGAGATAGAGAGACAGAGAGAGACAGAGAGACAGAGAGAGACAGAGAGACAGAGAGAGACAGAGAGAGAGAGAGACAGAGAGAGAGAGACAGAGAGAGAGAGAGACAGAGAGAGAGAGACAGAGAGAGACAGAGAGAGAGAGACAGAGAGAGAGACAGAGAGAGAGAGAGACAGAGAGAGAGACAGAGAGAGACAGAGACAGAGAGAGACAGAGAGAGACAGAGAGAGACAGAGAGAGACAGAGAGAGAGACAGAGAGAGAGAGAGAGACAGAGAGAGACAGAGAGACAGAGACAGAGAGACAGAGAGAGAGACAGAGAGAGACAGAGAGAGAGACAGAGAGAGAC
>CM059315.1:1436236-1461236 GCA_030340665.1 Neosalanx taihuensis
AGAGAGTCTTTGGAGTCTTTGCTAAATCTAACTTCTGTTTGTGTGTCTAAACCTCCTTGTTGTTGTTTTTTTCCACTTCTTGCAATCTGTGATGAAGTTCAATAAACGTTGACACTTTTTCTCTCTGCCTTTCTTCATTTCTTACTTTGCTGTCATTTCTCTTCTTCAGTTTACTCATTTCCAGCTATAAAATTCTAACATTTCACTAAAGTTAATTGTGGGAATAGTATTAGCGTGTCTAGAAAGTTCTGTAGCAGATTTGGAAGGGAGGGAGGGATTAGGGGAGGGAGGAGAGGGGTGATTTGGAAACGTTTGCTTCTTTCATTTTCTCAACAGTTAAATTTTATTGCATAAAGTCTACATTAGTACGAGGACTCAAAGACATTTAAAGATCAAAATTATATTATTATTTAAAAAAACAAGATCCTGTTTTCATAAGGTTTTATAATAAGTGACACTTTTAAAATCCATCCACTCCTTGCATGTGTTTTCAGTATTGCGGACTGTATATTGCTTTATATAAATACTTTAATTTGACATTTGCCTGTGTGACCCCTATCTTCAATGAGGTTTGTATCAGTCAATACCCATCTCTCCCGCTTCCCTTCTCCAACTTAAACTTGATGCTAAAGGGAAACTTTGAACTCGAATGGCAAGTTTGTTTCATTTTAACCTGCGTCTCTAACGCTCACAACACCTCCTGAGTCAACTGGTGTGTTTTTTACTTTCTTGCCACAGAAACATGTTGAGTGGAAAACCTGTGTTTGTGTTGTGTGTGTTTTGTGTTGTGTGTGTTTTGTGTCCCCTAAGGCTCCTGCCTCTCTGTGGCCAGATCCAATATTGGTGTGTGTCCAACTGCCTGTGTGTCACTACTAAATCACTGCTGATGCTGTGACACAACACAGAACAGTTCCAGAACAGTACTAGAACACATGGAGCCGAACTGAGACAGTTTGACCACATCTGGGACAAGTCTTTATCTAAAACCCCTGCAAGTAAGTCTGTAATCTCCTCCAATCCATCTCCATGTTCCTTGGTCCCCCCCCCCCCCTTCCCGAGATTGATTTAGAGGATCAGTAATAATCTCCAAAGTTTAATTAGTTTCTGCATGGCATGAGGGGTGATGATATCCGTGATCAGTGTCAGAATGAGATTATTTCAAGGATCTCGCTTCTCAAGAGGACGTTTGTTTTGGAAGGAATGACAGCGACCATCTGGTGGCTCAGTGGTTAAGCATGTGGAACATGTAAGTTGAGGCTTTTCTGGAAAGACATGGGTTTGAAGCTCATGTAATTCTGTGACCGTTTCTTTCCAAATATCACACTTCATCTTAAGGATGTATTATCAGAACATTCTAGCAGTGTTGTGACCCTGATGGCTTGGTGGTAAAGCATGTGGGTTATTGTGCCATGCATCATGGGTTCAAATCTATCTGAAGGATCTTCTTACAGATTAAATTGGGCTGAGCCACTTAAGATTGGGTACTCAAGCGCTTGACTTATAATTTTTCTTTTTGTTGTTGTTGTTTCGACTTATAAAAGGTAACTGATTGGGCAGTTGCATGGACAGGCCTGATGGGGGCATTGCATGTATGATTTGACTGTGATCATGGTACTGTTCTCTGTACTGGACTTGAATCCAGGTTGCCAAGTTTTCAACCATGTGTGCATCCCCTACTCTACCTGGGCCCAACCACCTCCCTGTGTGAGAATCTATATATTGCTGAACTGATAGCTTCAGTTAAATGATTAACTGATCCTTAGTAGGATTTGAACCAAGGTAGTTGAGTTAAGTATTAGACTTACATGAACATGTGATTACCCACTGAGCCACAGAGGGTTCTTATGAATCATGGTTATGCTCGACAGAATTATTGCCAACCAGGTGAGGTGTTCTGTTTTAAAGAAAGACACAGTTGTATGATTGAAACAAGATTCAAACCTATGTTTGGGATTAGACAATCCTCACTTGACATGTGCCACTGATTCTCCCACTTCACTACATGGGCCATGGCATTGGAAATATGTTCTGAGAATACATCCTGAAGGTAGTGTGACAGTTCATAAATACAGGCTGGCACAAGACTTGAACCCAAGGTGTTTCATTAGAAAGGTTTATCTTGTGCCACTGACTTTACCACTGAGCTATAAGGGTCATGGCCCATTTCAATGATCTGAGGATACATCCTGAAGGTAAAGTGTGACAGTTGTGAAGAATCAAAAACGCAGACTGGCACAAGATTAACCACCTGATCCACCTGAACCAGAACTTTTTTCCTTTTTGGATCAGATTATATATATATTCTTTACATTGAAATAAATGTATATTTCAATTTTTTAAAGAGGTGAATTTAAAAACCAACGAATTCTGTTATTATTTAAATGTAAATATGAAGTATTCAATGCCTTTTAACATTCAAAACATGATGTCACTTATTTGCTTCCCTTACAACCTGACCCAGCTGCTTGTGACCCACGACACTAATCCCAACGTGACGCTCGTCTTTGCATCAATCCTTGACTTTCTGCTCATCTAATTCCATGTGTCCATCTGCTGGGGGGGGGGGGGGGCTTCCAGATACCAGTGACCCCCCCTCCCGTCTTATTCCCTGTCCGAACAGCAGGAAGTGTTGGGGCGTGCGGTCAGCTGTCGGTCCGTTATGGTGTCGGTCACAATGAGCAGCAGAGAAGCACTTCTAGAAGCACCAGACGGAGATCACAGAGCGATGCAGAGGATCCATTCTCGAAGGAACTCTATTCCACCGGCACAGAGTCTCACCGCCAAACATCTACCGGCCTACCTGCCTCGACCGCCCCCAGACTCCGCCCACTACAGCCCGTACCCAAAGAAGGTAGGGCAGATACACCTGGAGAGATCAGTGCCTTGATTCCAAAGAGGATTTCTGGTGAAAGGTCCTTTTGAATAAGATGGCTTTGTGTCTGAACAGCTGTTAGTTACAGTCTCTCTCTTCACAATTCAAACAGTTTTTCTCCCTTCATTGGTAAAGATGTGTTTAGATTGATTTTTTAGAGGTTTATTTATTTGTTATTATTTATTTTTAACCTTCATATTCTATTCTATATTGTACATGCTTTGTTATTCTATTGCATGTGCACCTCCTTTTGAACTTGACTTTACTTTTTAACTAAGAGATGCTGTACAAATGATTTGGTCCATTGGGGATAAATAAAGTCCTATCTTATCTTAATTTTTGTCTTTTTCAGGCCCACAGTAAAAGCGCCCTGATCATGCAGACCTCCAGCAGAGTCTCCATCATCCCAAACACAAGCAACCACAATTACGACAACTTTCCCATGTTCCTGTGTCAGCAGGAAGTCTCCCCCAGCCAGCAGGAAGTCTCCCCCAACCAGCAGGAAGTCTCCCCCAGTCAGCAGGGGGTCTCCCCCAGTCAGCAGGGGGTCTCCCCCAGTCCCACAGCCCCGAACACTAACAACTACGACAACATTCTGGCTCCATCCCTCCAGCAGTCCTCCCCCATGCCCCCTTT
The DNA here is from genome assembly GCA_030340665.1 of Neosalanx taihuensis. NCBI lineage: Eukaryota > Metazoa > Chordata > Actinopteri > Osmeriformes > Salangidae > Neosalanx > Neosalanx taihuensis. The sequence goes on from CM059315.1 coordinate 1,439,745, forward strand.
CCTGAACCCCATCCCCCCCCTGCAGGACCTCGAGGATCGGGCAGAGCCAGACACCTGCCAGCTCGTCATCCAGACCGAAGCGCTGGAACAAGCGCCCGAAGAAGACGCTCCCAAACCTCACCGCTCCAATCGTGGGCGCCACTTCAAACGCTTCAGTTCCAGATGGAGCGGCGGCGGCGGCGGCCCCATTCTGCCCGAGCAAGATCATGACACGGCGGCGGGCGGCGTCCCCGTGAAGAAAGCTCTCCGGCAGCGCTGCAAGCTCCTCGGGGACGAGCGTCCGTCGTACGGCACGGCGACCCGACAGCAACGTCAACGCTACGTCACCAAAGACGGGAAATGCCGGGTGAACCTGGGACGCATCGAGGACAAGAAACGCTTCCTGTCCGACATCTTCACCACCCTGGTGGACCTGAAGTACCGCTGGTTCCTCTTCCTGTTCACCATGTGTTACATCGTCACCTGGGTTGCCTTCGCGGAAATCTACTTCCTGGACGCCTGGCTGAGAGACGACGTGAATCACGTCAACGACCCGGAATGGCGGCCGTGCTTCGAGAACGTGGACAGTTTCCTCTCCGCTCTGCTGTTGTCTGTGGAGAGTCAGAGGACTATCGGGTACGGCTCCAGGATGGTGACGGCTAACTGCACGGAGGGAGTGATTCTCCTCATGGCTCAGTCCATCCTGGGGTCCATCATCGACGCTCTCATGGTGGGCTGCATGTTCGTCAAGATCTCCCGCCCCCAGAAGAGAGCTCAGACTCTGATCTTCAGCAAGAACTGCGTCATATCCGAGCGAGACGAGCAACTGTGTCTGCTGTTCCGAATCGGAGACCTGAGGGCGAGTCACATGGTGGACGCTAAGATACGAGCCAAACTGATTAAGTCCAGACAGACCAAAGAGGGGGAGTTTATCCCCCTGGAACAGTCGGAGATCAATCTGGGTTATGATACTGGGGGAGACAGGCTGCTGTTGGTCGAGCCTCAGACCATCACTCATGTTATCAGCGAGAGCAGCCCCTTCTGGGAAACAAGCGCTGAGTCGCTGAAGAGGCAGAGCTTCGAGATCATCGTCATCCTTGAAGGGATCGTAGAAGCGTCAGGTATGTTTTAGTAGAATAGAATCTTTATTGTCATTGTCACGAGGTACAACGAGATTTGAAAGTGCTTTAGTCTCACAAAAATACCCCTTTTTTTAGTCATATTAAGATACGTTTGGTCATAATCTCTTTTCGGTGCATTAAACTAGTGATGTTGCTTTAATTGTGTTGCAGGAATGACGTGCCAAGCAAGAACTTCCTACACAGAAGAGGAGATCCTCTGGGGTCACCGCTTTGAGTCCTGCATGTCGTTGGAGAAAGGGGCGTTCCGCGTGGACTACAGTTCGTTTGATAAAACCTTTGAAGTTACGTCATCGCCCCTCAGCGCGAGACAGAGGAGCGAGGAAAAAGAGGAGGAAGTTGTTCTGTAGCTCTTAATGACGTGGATTTGACGTCATCAGACAGAACAACTGGAAAATGACGCCAGAGATCGTGTAACTTCGCCTCTTTAAAACCGATTGTGAAAACTTGTGTGAAGCGGTCGGTTAAATAATTTTTATAATATCTTGAATGCTATAGGAATGCGTATCCATTCAAGGCTATTCCAGCATTTAGTGTTTTCATAAAGGGTGTAGTGTTCAATAAAAATAAAATCATTTTGATTACATTTTTCATCCCAACAACATTTTACAACCAATTACATTAGGCCTAATTAGCTTAATATCATTTTTACGTTGTGTGTGCAAAACAATTAAATGTTGTTTTATTACAAATAAGTGTTTGATTTTTGTCTTCCCCCCCGTCTGCAACAAGAATGATGTTTTTTAATAACTAAAGAAAACGTGCATCAAGAATTCTCTCAATATTTTCTATTTTTAAGTTACGATTTTTTTTAATTTTGAGTGGAAATCGGAAAGTTTGTTGCCGGACGGGAAATCATCATTTTAACATTTCGTTTTGACTCTCCGTCTTTCCAGTTGGAAGTAATTTCGTACTTCGAACTCTGTGTACAGAATAAAACAGTGTAAATTTTGCCATGGTCCTACATGACAGGGTTATAACATACATGACGCAACTGAAAATATTACTGCCAGAACCTCGGATATTACATGATCACGGTTAAAACGGCGTGCCGGCTCACCGCGGGGCTGCCCGGGTTAACTCATATTTATCATCTGTATAGAGCGCGGGCTGCAACAACATCCGGTCTGCTGTTTGACGTGAACTTGCTCTCCAGCAAGGATGGCGTCTTTTGTAACAGAAGTGTTGGCTAGTTCTGGGAAACTAGAAAAAGAAGATCTCACTAATAAAATAAGCAAACTGTCACGGAAAGTGGAAGAAACAAAGGTAAACTAATGCCTTTAGGAGAAGCTAGGCTAAGCTGTGAGTCTCTGATGGACCAAGCTAGGCTAACGTTAGCTCCTAACTTAGCTCGAGCCACTAACTTAGCTCGAGACACTAACTTAGCTCGAGACACTAACTTAGCTCGAGACACTAACATAGCTCGAGACACTAACATAGCTCGAGACACTAACATAGCTCGAAACACTAACATAGCTCGAGACACTAACTTAGCTCGAGACACTAACATAGCTCGAGACACTAACTTAGCTCGAGACACTAACATAGCTCGAGACACGTTCAACACGTCAACATGTCGTTCTGCAGCCAGATTATCATGATTAAGTCCTTCTATCTTCACCAAGCATCACGACTAAATAAGTTGCTAGGCAACCAAGCTGTCATGCATCACTTTAACTGACGTGTCAAACCTTAGTCAGGTTATTAAGAAGGTGTGTTGGTGTTTACCCAGGAAGAGGTGTGTGACATGATCAACAAGAGGTACAGTGAGTTCCTGCCCAGCCTGCAGGGGGCAGAGTCTCTGGTGGGGCAGGTGGAGGAGGTGTCCAGGGAGATCAACACCCTGCAGAACTGCATCGAGACTGAGGTGAGAGACTCCAGCTGGGAGGACATCTTTAACCACAGGCTGTTAGAGAGAGAGAGAGATCTGTTATGAACTGAGAAGCATGGTGCTGTGTGTGTGTCTCTGACTGTGTGTGTGTGTGTGTGTGTGTGTGTGTGTGTGTGTGTGTGTGTGTGTGTGTGTGTGTGTGTAGGTACAAGGAAACCTCCATGAAGCGGTGACAGAGTATGCCAAATTGAAACAGCAGCTGGAGAAAAACACCACCATAATCGCCATGCTTAGACACCTTGAGGAGGTAACCTGCCTCTCTAACACCTCTCCTCCCTGTCCCCTCCTCTAGACCCTTCTGACAGTGGAAGATTTCCTCAGAACAGTAAATCATTTTTCTTCTCTCCCCTTGTTAGTTTCACAACGAGATGGAGGAGTTTCACAAAGCTCTGCAGGAGAAGAACTACATCCTGGCTGCCAAACAGTTAGACAAGGTGAGGTGTTAAGCTCAGGTGGCTGAGCGGTTAGGGACTCAGGCTAGTGATCAGAAGGTTTCTGGTGTGATTCCCAGCTGTGCCAACATGACGTTGTGTCCTTGAGCAAGGGCACTTCACCCTACTTGCCTCAGGGGGGATCTCCCTGTACTTGCTGTAAGTCACTCTGGATATGAGCGTCTGATAAATGACTACATGTATTGAAATGTAGAGTGTTTGAAGGCTGGTATAAGAGCTCCCCAGGTTGTCACCCTCTCCTCCCCCCATGCTTGGCTCCAGGTGCATGGCTGTGTGGAGGCTCTGAAGGCCTGGAAGGGTTCCCAGCTGCCCCTGCTGCGCTGCCTGAGCGCGGAGCTCACCGTCCAGAGGGAGACCCTCATCTACCACCTGGGGGAGGAGTGGAAGAGCCTGGTGGTGTGGAAGCTGCCCCCCTCCAAAGGTAACCACAGGGTTCTGATCCTCAGCCACACACGGGGGGGGGGGGGGGGGGGGGTTTTGGTTGATTCGAACCTGCCATCTGTCCACAGATCTATACTCATCTCTAACCGCAGTGGAACCGAACCAGCCTGTGAACTATTATTTCCATGTAGGGTTGAGTTTGAATATCAGCTGTAGTGTGACGAGGTGCTCTGTCCCTCCTCGTCCTCAGAGCTCACGGATGTGACGTCGTTTCTGAAGACGGAGCTGCAGCTGGGAGCTGGGGGGCGTGGCGAAACAGAGGCTGGCCCCTCCCCTCTGGTGTGCTCCGTGCTGCAGGCTCTGGACATCCAGGGACAGCTGCAACACAAGGTCAAGCTCTTCAGTGAGTCCTGTCACCAGAACACCTTCACACTGGGAACATACCAGGATAATGGACTCTGATCTAATCTCTCTCTCTGTCGCCCCCTCCAGGCCAGGTGCTGCTGCAGTACCTGCTGAAGCCTCTGATCTCGTACCCGTGTCTGGGTGTGGAGGTGCAGGAGCAGCCTGGGAGGCCCACCTGTGTGGTTCTGCAGAGTCAGGAGAGCTCCGCCCCCCACCCCACCCCTTCCCCCCACCCCATCCCCTCCCAGGTGTACAGCAAGACTCTGCTGGTGCTGAGGACCCTGCACACACACCTGCTGGGTACACTCCTGTCACACACACACCCTCACCTGCCTCTCTCACACACACACACACCCTCACCTGCCTCTCTCACACACATACACACACCGGCCTCTCACACACACACACCTGCTGGGTACACACCTGTCACACACGCACACACACACTCACCTGCCTCTCTCACACACACATACACACCTGCCTCTCTCTCACACACACACACACACACACACACACTCACCTGCCTCTCTCACACACACATACACACCTGCCTCTCTCTCTCACACACACACACACACACACACACACACACACACACACACACACACACACACACACACACCTGCCTCAAGCTCCCTGTCTCTGTTCTCTCCAGATGTTTCTGTGGGGGACAGGAAGGTTTCCTCTCTGCTTGGTGAGCTGATCTGGCCTGACATCTCTCACTGCCTCATCCACCAGTGTCTCCTGTTCTCCATCCCTGCCAGCAGCACCCAGCTGGAGAAGTACAGCGAGGTAGGACATCACACTAACATGAGGTCACCTAGCAGACGCTCCTATCCAGAGAGACTGGAGCTGTGTGTGTGTCTGTCTGTGTGTGTGTGTTTGTGTGTGTGTGTGTGTGTGTGTGTGTGTGTGTGTGTCTGTGTGTGTGTGTCTGTCTGTCTCTGTGTGTGGGTGTGTCTGTCTGTCTCTGTGTGTGGGTGTGTGTGTGTGTGTGTGTGTCTGTGTGTGGGTGTGTCTGTGTGTGTCTGTCTGTGTGTGTCTGTCTATGTGTGTGTCTGTCTATGTGTGTGTGTGTGCAGGTCATCCAGCAGACTCAGGACTTTGAGCAGGCTCTCAGAGACATGAACTTCCTGAGCTCTGGATCCACAGAGCTGCTCCGCTACGCTCAAGACGTCAACTCCCACTTCGCCAGGAAGAAGTGTAAAGACGTCATCGTGGCTGCGCGCACGCTGATGACCTCAGAGATGCACAACACCGTCAAGGTGAGGGAGAGTTCATGACCTTTCACCCCCTGATCACACTCTCTACACTCTCTCACTGTAGTTATATCCCCCCCCCATCTGTACAGCTAGTGCCCACTTTGTACTCATCTTATTTGTATCTTTTTTGTATTTGACATTAAATATGTTATCCTGTTTTATTTATTAAATTAATTTATTATGCCACATATATGTTCTATGTTTGTTCCTTTCTGCCAGAGTGAATTCTGTGTTTGTATATCTTGCATAGCGATGAAAATAGATTCTGATTCTGATAACATTTATTCATTACATACATTACATTACATAACATCTCCCAATGAAATAGTTAGGACCCCAGAGCTCACTAGGACTGTGTTTGTCCTCCTCCCAGATCTGCCCAGACACCAAGCTGACCGTCCCCAAGCTGCCGCAGCAGGCCGGGGGCCGAGGGGACCCCCAGGAGGCCCCTGGGAGGCTGGAGAACATGCAGCAGCTGGGGGCCGGGACCCTGCGTCTGCCTGAGTGTCGGATCAGTGAGTGGGTTCAGCAGCTTATGGAGCTGGCCCTGCACACACTGTCAGAGGCTGTGGACAGCTCCAGCCGCTGGTGGGTCCACTGCACCAGGACACACTAACACAGTCATAGAACACTGGTAGAGAGGATAGAACACTGGGATAGAACACTGGATAGAACACTGGGATAGAACACTGGAAGAGAGGATAGAACACTGGTAGAGAGGATAGAACACTGGGATAGAACACTGGGATAGAACACTGGTAGAGAGGATAGAACACTGGGATAGAACACTGGGATAGAACACTGGTAGAGAGGATAGAACACTGGTAGAGAGGATAGAACACTGGGATAGAACACTGGTAGAGAGGATAGAACACTGGTAGAGAGGATAGAACACTGGGATAGAACACTGGTAGAGAGGATAGAACACTAGGATAGAACACTGGTAGAGAGGATAGAACACTGGGATAGAACACTGGTAGAGAGGATAGAACACTAGGATAGAACACTGGTAGAGAGGATAGAACACTAAGATAGAACACTGGTAGAGAGGATAGAACACTGGGATAGAACACTGGTAGAGAGGATAGAACACTGGGATAGAACACTGGTAGAGAGGATAGAACACTAGGATAGAACACTGGTAGAGAGGATAGAACACTGGTAGAGAGGATAGAACACTGGGATAGAACACTGGTAGAGAGGATAGAACACTGGTAGAGAGGATAGAACACTGGGATAGAACACTGGTAGAGAGGATAGAACACTAGGATAGAACACTGGTAGAGAGGATAGAACACTGGTAGAGAGGATAGAACACTGGGATAGAACACTGGTAGAGAGGATAGAACACTAGGATAGAACACTGGTAGAGAGGATAGAACACTGGTAGTGGATAGAACGCTTGTATAATCTGGATAGAATGCTTGTATAATGTGGATTTAAAATGCATATATATTGCTTATAGAATGTAAATGGATACATGTGTGTAGATGTGTGGATCTAATAGTTAACATCAACTTTCTGTCTCTCCTCTTCCATCTCTTGTCCAGTGCTACTCAGCTGTTCTTCACTGTGAGGAATATATTTCAGCTGTTCTACGATGTTGTACCTACGTATCATAAGTGAGTCGTTTGCCTCGAGGCTTTAAAAATGTTTTATTCGTTACTAAATGTTATCTTCCATCACGGTTCAAACCAGGACGAGACACTAAACTAAGGGAGTACTCCCTGTCTGGATCATTTATGTACATTTTAGAACATTTTGTTTGCCCTTTTAATGTAGACCCCACAGCTTCCCTGAGGCCATTTCAGGAACTCATTTTCCCTCCCTCCCCTCTCTCTCTCTCTCTCCCTCCCTCCCTCCCTCCCTCCCTCCCTCCCTCCCTCCCTCCCTCCCTCCCTCCCTCCCTCCCTCCCTCCCTCCTCTCCCTTCCCTTCCCTTCCCTTCCCTCCCCTCCCTCCCTCCCTCCCTCCCTCTCTCCCTCCCTCTCTCCCTCCCTCCCCTCAGGGAGAACTTGCTGAAGTTCCCTCACCTGGCAGCCATCCAGCATAATAACTGCATGTACATCGCCCACCACCTGCTCACCCTGGGGCACCAGTTCAGACCTCACCTGCCTGAGCCACTTAGCGAGGGGGCAGCCACCTTCGTAGACCTGGTTCCTGGCTTTAGGAAACTGGGTGAGGAGGGAGGGAGGGAGGGAGGGAAGGAGGGAAGGAGGGAAGGAGGGAGGGAGAACTCAATACTCCTAATAAAAGTGTTTTATCTTTGTTAACTCAGAGGTCAGAGATGTCTGAATGTAGCAGTGAAGGTCATCTTGTCCTCATGTGCCCAGGTGCTCAGTGCTTCTTGGCCCAGATGAACGTCCAGAGAGCAGAGATGCTGGAGCGTCTGTCCAGCGCCCGGAACCTCACCAACCTGGACGACACGGAGAACTACACTGCAGCCAATAAGGCTGTCCGGCAGGTGTTTACACTGGACATGTTTACACTGGACGTGGTTACAACATACATGTTTATAATTTACAGTGTAAGGCATGGACACCTGTGTTCCTCCTCCCTGCAGGTGATCCACCAGCTGAAGAGGTTGGGGACGGTGTGGAAGGATGTTCTCCCTGTGGACATCTACTGTAAAGCCATGGGAACGCTTCTGAACACTGCCTTATCTGAGGTCATGACCAAGATCATGATGCTGGAGGTAAACTAACCCGGGTACCTTCTGATTACTAACTAGACTCTAACCCACTGTCACATGATTCTCTAACCCACTGTCACATGATTCTCTAACCCACTGTCACATGACTCTCTAACCCACTGTCCCATGACTCTCTAACCCACTGTCCCATGACTCTCTAACCCACTGTCACATGACTCTCTAACCCACTGTCACATGACTCTCTAACCCACTGTCACATGACTCTAACCCACTGTCACATGATTCTCTAACCCACTGTCACATGATTCTCTAACCCACTGTCCCATGACTCTCTAACCCACTGTCACATGACTCTAACCCACTGTCACATGACTCTAACCCACTGTCACATGACTCTCTAACCCACTGTCACATGACTCTCTATCTGACTGTCACATGACTCTCTAACCCACTGTCACATGACTCTCTAACCCACTGTCACATGACTCTCTAACCCACTGTCACATGACTCTCTAACCCACTGTCACATGACTCTCTATCTGACTATCACATGACTCTCTAACCCACTGTCACATGACTCTCTATCTGACTGTGTCACATGACTCTCTATCTGACTGTGTCACATGACCCTCTATCTGACTGTGTCACATGACCCTCTATCTGACTGTGTCACATGACCCTCTATCTGACTGTGTCACATGACCCTCTATCTGACTGTGTCACATGACCCTCTATCTGACTGTGTCACATGACCCTCTATCTGACTGTGTCACATGACCCTCTATCTGACTGTGTCACATGACCCTCTATCTGACTGTGTCACATGACTCTCTATCTGACTGTGTCACATGACTCTCTATCTGACTGTGTCACATGACCCTCCATGTCTCCAGGACATCTCCACTGAGGACGGAGAGAACCTGCACATGCTCTGTCAGACCATCCTGGAGGAAGGACCTCTGGTCTTCACCCCATTGGCTGAGGAGAGCAAGAACAGGAAGTACCAGGAGCAAGTTCCTGTGTACGTCATGAAGTGGATGACCTTCAAGGAGCTGGTGTTGATTCTGAGAGCCAGTCTGCAGGACATCATGGACAGGTAAGCAGCAAGCCTCTCACCCTGACGACCAGCTGACGACCAGCTGATGACCAGCTGATGACCAGCTGACGACCAGCACACCAATACCAATCACAATGAGTTGAATCACTGTGTAAATTTGCACAAACACTGAGTTTCCCTCCTCTTCCTCCTCTTCCTCCTCTTCCTCCTCTTCTGTCCCTGGTGAATGGTTGTCATGGCGTCCAGGTGGGCTGATGGGAAGGGTCCTCTGGCTGTGGAGTTCAGCAGCTCTGAGATGAAGAGCTTGATCAGAGCTCTGTTCCAGAACACAGACAGGAGAGCGCAGGCTCTCAACAGAATCAAATAGATTTCTACTCACTTATCGTTTTTTTGTATAAAAAAAAAAGCTTCTATGCACATGTGCTGCTTAACACATTAAAACATGCTCATTGAAAGGTTTGTTCAGTCGTACTTTCCTTTTTAACTTTAAAACATTTCATAAACGTATTTGCCCATTGTATGTGATGTAACTGTTCTGGATATAAAGTGACCTTATGGATTAAATATTTGCTTAATGATTGTTAATGAACAATTCCTCTACATTTAGAAAAATTATAATGTTGGAAATACATTTTACAGTTTGATGTTTTAAGAGTTAAACTTTTTCAATCATATTTTCATATATTAATATAGTCGTTTCCTAAGTTATCTACACTTTTCCAATAGAACTACATTTATAAGAAGTCAGAACTACATCTCCCGGCGCGATGGTCTGTTTCCGGTATTTATGACGTCAATTCAGTGCGACCAGATGCGTGCGGAATCTCCACGCTGTTCAGCTGATCTATCAAACACTGAAGATAAGATCATAAATAATAATACATAATCAAACATTTATCTTTCATCTGTTAAACAGACTAGAGTTTATTAGAAATATGGAGAAAAGCAAAGGTCCCGGTGCGTCTGCGAAGAAGAAAAAAACATCCAAGAAAAACGACCCCAATGATCCTGTTAAAAACTTCGAGCTTTGGAAGAAAAAATATAATAAAACTAAAACAAGAGTGAAACAAGAGAAGAGACAGAAAAGGAAACCAGAGTGGGAGATAGAGAGAGAGAATATCCAGAGATTAATGAAGAAATATAACGAAGTAAGACACACACTTGGACTAAATAACCTCTAACAACATCCCACCAACATCAATGCACATTGATTCATTTCACTTTTATCCAAAGCGACTTTAACAGCAGTATTTTAAGTGATATATCTTTGTTTTTTGTTATCAAGATAAATGCCAAAGATGCCATCAGGTTTTCAGACTTTCCAATCTCCAAGAACACACTGAGAGGTAAAGTAATCTCATCCTGGATCAACAATACTAATACATTTACATTGATTCATTTATCAGATGCTTTTATCCAAAGCGACTTTTAAGAGTTTTACTAAAGAACATCGGTCACTGATCATAACAACATGCTAGACCACAAACATAGCGGGTTTACCAGGACTTAATGATCGGTTTGATGTTATGTGGATCATGTTATGTGTCATCCCAACCTTACAGCAGGCTGCTGTCATCCACATCCAGAGTATTTTCAGAGTTTCTAATCTCTTCCAGGGTTGATGGAGGCGCAGTACCGCCAGCCCACTGAGATCCAGAGGCAGACCATCGCTTTCGCTCTGCAGGGAAAAGATGTTCTGGGTGCTGCGAAGACGGGGTCAGGGAAGACCCTGGCCTTCATCATCCCTGTAAGTGACAGAACACTCGGCTGTGCCAACATGACATTGTGTCCTTGGGCAAGACACTTCACCCTACTTGCCTCAGGGGGAGAATGTCCCTGTACTCGCTGTAAGTCACTCTGGATAATAGTGTCTGCTGAATGACTCCATGTTAATGTTGTGTGTTCAGGTGTTGGAGTGTTTGTATCGGCACCAGTGGACAGCGGTGGACGGCCTGGGAGCCTTGATCATCTCCCCCACCAGGGAGCTGGCCTACCAGACCTTCGAGGTGCTCCGCAAGGTGGGGAAGAACCACGAGTTCTCCGCTGGCCTCGTCATCGGTGGAAAGGTACGCTAGCAAGCGCCACTGCAGAGAATGAGCTGTAGCTGTGAATGAGGATGTTTTAGCGTTAGCCTGAGAGAGAGAGAGAGACAGACAGAGAGACAGACAGAGAGAGACAGAGAGAGAGAGCGCTGATCTGCTGCGTCTCTCCACGCCTCCATCTTGGATCCCAGCTTGATAAGGACAGGAGTGTGTGTGAGTGTGTGTGTGAGTGTGTCACCTCTCAGGTATAACCCGCTTGGTTTTCTGCTCGCTGTAACATGAATGCTCAGTGTTCCAGGTGAGTGATGAGGGCATCATCATGTCATGTTGTGGTTCCAGGATCTCCAGCAGGAGGCAGAGAGGATCCACCGCACCAACATCATCATCTGCACCCCTGGAAGACTGCTGCAGCACATGGACCAGACTGCTGCCTTCCACTCCTCAGACCTCCACATGCTGGGTACCTGCTCCCCCTGGTCCCTCCTGGTGCAGCTAGCTTTAACACACACATCTAACACACTGCCCTCCATCCTCCTCCTCTCTCCTTCTCCCCTCTCCTCTCTCCTCCGCTCTCCTCCATCCTTTCCCTCTCCTCCCTCCACCCTCCTCCACTCTCCTCCACCCTCCTCCTCTCCTCCACCCTCCTCCCCTCTCCTCCACCCTCCTCCTCCACCCTCCTCCTCTCCTCCACCCTCCTCCTCTCTCCTCCACCCTCCTCCTCTCCTCCCTCCCCTCTCCTCCAGTCCTGGACGAGGCAGACCGTATCCTAGACCTGGGTTTTGCTGACACCATGAACGCCATCGTGGAGAACCTTCCCAAGACCCGACAGACTCTGCTGTTCTCCGCCACCCAGACCACATCTGTCACCGAGCTGGCCCGCCTCAGCCTGCATGACCCCCAGTACGTCTGGGTCCACGAGAAGGCCATGTTCAGGTGAGGGAGCCCAGCTGTGGCTAGCTGTCTTTAGCTGTGGCTAGCTGTCTTTATCTGTGGCTAGCTGTCTTTAGATGTGGCTAGCTGTCTTTAGATGTGGCTAGCTGTCTTTAGCTGTGGCTAGCTGTCTTTAGCTGTGGCTAGCTGTCTTTAGCTGTGGCTAGCTGTCTTTATCTGTGGCTAGCTGTCTTTAGCTGTGGCTAGCTGTCTTTAGCAGTGGCTAGCTGTCTTTAGCTGTGGCTACCTGTCTTTAGCTGTGGCTAGCTGTCTTTAGCTGTGGCTAGCTGTCTTTATCTGTGGCTAGCTGTCTTTAGATGTGGCTAACTGTCTTTAGCTGTGGCAGGCTGTCTATAGGTGTGGCTAGCTGTCTTTAGCTGTGGCTAGCTGTCTTTAGGTGTGGCTAGCTGTCTTTAGCTGTGGCTAGCTGTCTTTAGCTGGTCACAAGTCATATTGTAGAACCTGCAGCTTCCAGGTTTCAGTCGTGTGTTTGTTTGTGTGTGTGTGACTCTGACCTGTAACCTCTGACCCCAGCACCCCAGCCACCCTGGAGCAGAACTATGTGGTGTGTCCCCTGCAGCAGAAGGTCAACCTGCTGTATTCCTTCATCAGAAGTCACCTGCTGAAGAAGACCATTGTGTTCTTCTCCTGCTGTAAAGAGGTATGCTGCTTTTCTACCCCCAGACAGCCCCTTTTACTGACAGCAACACATGTACCAAACATGTCTCCTTCCCTCTCCTCCCCCTCTCTTCCCTATCTCCCTCCCCAGGTCCAGTACTTGTTCCGGGTGTTCTGCAGGCTGCGTCCAGGCCTCCCCATCCTGGCTCTTCATGGGAAACAGCAGCAGCTGAAGAGGGTGGAGGTCTACAAAGACTTCATCAGGAAGAAGTACGCTGTCCTGTTCGCCACGGACATCGCTGCCCGGGGCCTGGGTAGGACTGCTGCTGCTGTGTGTGTGCTGTGTGTGCTGTGTGGGTGCTGTGTGTGCTGTGTGTGTGTGCTGTGTGTGTGCTGTGTGCTGTGTGTGTGTGCTGTGTGAGGATGAACACACACACTCCAGCTGCTGTGTGTGTGCTGTGTGTGTGTGCTGTGTGTGTGCTGTGTGTGTGCTGTGTGTGTGCTGTGTGCTGTGTGTGTGTGTGCTGTGTGTGTGTGCTGTGTGTGTGCTGTGTGTGTGCTGTGTGTGTGTTGTGTGTGTGCTGTGTGTGTGCTGTGTGTGTGTGTGTGCTGTTTGTGTGTGTGCTGTGTGTGTGTGTGCTGTGTGTGTGTGCTGTGTGTGTGTGTGCTGTGTGTGCGCTGTGTGAGGATGAACACACACACTCCAGCTCGGACCGAACATGAACTCTGACCCTGTGACTGTTCTGTTGACAGACTTCCCTGCAGTCAACTGGGTCCTTCAGTTCGACTGTCCAGAAGATGCCAACACCTACATCCACAGAGTGGGACGCACAGCCAGGTCAGCTGACCCTGAACACACTCTCTCACTCTCTCTCTCTCTCTTGCGGTCTCTCTCTATCTCTCTCGCTCTCTCTCTCCCTGCCTGCTGTGGCAGGGTTCTCCACCAGAGGGCAGTGTTATCCTGCAGCCTCCACTGCCTCTCCTGGAGGCAGAACAGTCACAGATGAGCTCCTTATTACAGCCATCAAAACCCACAGTTAAATCCTCCAGCATCCAGAAAACAGCCCCTCTAAAGAGGAGGCTGGCAGGAAGAAGACAGGTGTGGGGGAGGGAGGGGGAGAGGGGTGGGGGAGGGAGGGAGGGGGAGAGGGGTGGGGGAGGGAGGGGGAGAGGGGTGGGGACACCCTGCTTTATACGCCCTGGGCTGTTTACTAGCTCCGGGGGAGCATTCGAGGGGTGCGGTATCTCTAGAATTGACTGTTTGCTGAGCTGCAGTGCTGACGTACGTGTGTGTGTGTGTGTGTGCTCTTATAATCAGGCATTGTGATGTGGAGTATCCCTTGGGAGAGAAGCATCTCATCGTACGGTTTCAGAGTGGGTGTGAGAGGGTTTTTGTGCTTGTGTAGAGAGAGAGAGAGAGAGAGCTGATTAGAGAAAAGAGAGAGAAGAGCGTAGCTAACAGGAGAGAGCAGAACACTGCCTCAGTGTAAATGTACCAACCCAGTATACTGCCTCTGCCTTGTTCTGACACTTCTGTCTCTTTCTCCTCCTCCTCTTCCTCCCTCCTCTTTCTCCCCTGTTTCTTAAGTTCCCTGACATCATGTGTCACGCCTCTTTAATAGGATTGCGCCATACTCTCTCACCCCTCCCCTCCTCTCTCACCCCTCCTCTCTCACCCCTCCTCTCTCACCCCTCCTCTCTCTCTCTCTCTCTCTCTCTCTCCTTCTCTTTACCTCTGATAGGATTGTACAGCACACTTTCCCTCTCTCCCTCGCATTAACTCACCCTCCCTCTCGACCTCCCCTTCCCCCCCCCCTCTCTCTTTATGTCCTCCCCCCCTCCACCAGGATGGCACAGTAGACTCTCTCTCTCTCCCAAAGCATATTATCTGCCGTTTGTGTTGGTGTGAAGTCTGGCCAACATGCTGTTCTCATGAGGGCTGGCATGCATGAGCAGCAGCAGATACTAGAGGAGAGGAGGGAGAGGAGAAGAGGAGGAGGAGGAAAGAGAGAGGAGGAGAGGAGGGAGAGGAGGGATGAGGAGGAGGAAAGGGAGAGGAGGGAGGAGGGACTTGGAGTGAATCTAAAGCCAAGTACTCATTCTGGCTGTTCCAAAATGTGTGTGTGTGTGTGTGTCAGGTGTTGGTTGCTGGATGTGCAGCAGCTGCTGGTGTCAGACAGTGCCTGACACATTCCTGTCTCTGTGGGCCCTGCCTCTGCCTCTCTCTGCCTCTGCCTCACTCTGCCTCTGCCTCACTCTGCCTCAGATGATCCTCTCATTGTCTTTGTCTTCCATGTGTAACCCTCTCCTCTGTTCTCCTCCTCTCCTCTCTCCTCCTCTCCTCTCTCCTCTCTCCTCCCTGATTGGTCCTCTCCTCCTCTCCTCTCTCCTCCTCTCCTCCCTGATTGGTCCTCTCCTCTCTCCTCCCTGATTGGTCCTCTCCTCTCTCCTCCTCTCCTCCCTGATTGGTCCTCTCCTCTCTCCTCCCTGATTGGTCCTCTCCTCCTCTCCTGGCAGGTATAAGGAGGGAGGAGAGGCTCTGCTGGTGTTGTTGCCCTCAGAAGAGGCGGCCATGTTGGCTCTGCTGCAGGCCAAGAAGGTCCCCATCAACAAAATACAGTCAGTACCTCTGCACATGCAGGACTACACTACCCACAATGCCTCAGGCAGTACTCCTGTACATGCAGTAAACCCATATCATGACTGTAGAATTACATGTGAAGATGATTTAAATAGTGTATGTATGTGTGTGTGTGTGTGTGTGTGTGTGTATTCTGGGTTCTAGTCTAGCCTGGGGGCAGAATCTGATCACACACATGCCTCTATACACACACACACACACACGCCTCTACACACACACACGCCTCAGTTACCAAGGTTACGTCCTCACAACGCCGCGGTTTCCAAGAGGACGTACTCACAGCAGCACAGGTTACCAAGGTTACAGGCTCACAAAAGGAAGGTTACCAAGGTTACGTCCTCAAGTATCACTCAGCCTGTCTATTTATTGCAGGTGGAGGTTAACTTAAGTACTTCACATTGATTCACTGGTGTGTGTGTGTGTGTGCGTGCGTGTGTGTGTGTGTGTGTGTGTGTGTCTGAGAGAGTGTGGG
The DNA here is from genome assembly GCA_030340665.1 of Neosalanx taihuensis. Lineage (NCBI taxonomy): Eukaryota > Metazoa > Chordata > Actinopteri > Osmeriformes > Salangidae > Neosalanx > Neosalanx taihuensis. Next base: position 1,455,666 of record CM059315.1, read on the forward strand.
TGTTGTGTGTGCATGTCTGAGATAATGTGTGTGTGTGTGCTTCTGAGAGAGAGAGTGTGTGTGTTGTGTGTGCGTGTCTGAGATAATATGAATGTGTGTGAGTGTGTGTGTCCTGATCTAGTTCTTGTTGTTTTCGATGGGTATTGTCACTGTTCTCATAGTTCTCCATGTTCTTGTGTTGTCAGGGTGAACCCAGAGAAGCTCCAGAGCGTGCAGCAGAAGTTGGAGGCGTTCCTGGCTCAGGAGAAGGAGCAGAAGGAGCGAGCTCAGAGGGTGAGTCTCTCTGGAACACCTCTGAAGGAACTCATGTAGCACACTGGGATTACATCTATCAGCTCTCTGTGTCTCTCTCCCCCCTCTCTCTCTCTCTCTCTCTCTCTCTCTCTCTCTCTCTCTCTCTCTCTCCACATCTCCTAACACTTCTAATGTCTCTCTCTCTCCACATCTCCTAACAGTTCTAATGTCCCCCTCCCCCTTTTCTCCTCAGTGTTTCGTGTCGTACCTCCGCTCTGTCTACCTCATGAAGAACAAGGATGTGTTTGACGTGTTCCAGCTTCCTCTGCAGGAGTACGCAGTGTGAGTGTGCTGGGAGGAGGAGGAGGAGGGAGGAGGGGGGGAGGAAGGGGGCGAGGACGGGAGAGAGGGAGAGAGTTATTATGGAGGCAGGCAGAGATAATCACGTTTCTGTTGTTGTGTTGTTGTTGTTGTTGTTGTTGTTGTTGTTGTCATGCCCCTGACCTCGCTCCGGGCCCCCCACACAGGTCCTTGGGTCTGGCCATGGCCCCCAGGGTCCGCTTCCTGTCCACAGCCCAGAAACAAAAGAGCACACGGCTGGTTGGAGAGGAAGAGGTGGAGGAAGAGGAGGCTACGGAGGAGGATGAAGACCTGAAGCGCTACAGGGCCAAGCTCTTAGGAGAGGGTCCCAGTGTTCCTGACGGCACAGCTTCAGACAGCGAGGAGGAAGATGAAGAGGAGGAGGAGGGAGAGAGAAGCCCAAAGGTGCTCTTTGGTGCTGAGGAAGAGGAGGAGGATGAAGATTTGAGAGACTTGGACCTGCTGATGGTGAAAAGGAAAGACGTGTTCAGTTTGGAGGAGGAAGAGCAGTCTGATGAGGTAAGACAACCTGGGGTCACCTGGGGTCACCTGGGGTTACCTGGTTCAGTCATGAACTGCTGTTCAGCTCATCTCTTCATCTGGCTGTCAGATCCTGGGCCTCATGGTTCCTCACTGTCCTGAAAGATGGAGATGTTTCCCTGCTCTCCCCTTCAGGATCAGCATCTGACAGCCATCATCTTAGATGATCCTCACCACAGTCTCTAGCATCAGTCTGTGTCTGGGCAGCTCTCTGTGGTATAAACATGAAACTTTAAAACACTGCTGTTCTAAGTCGGCCTGAAGGACAGGAGAGCATGAAGAACTGAGTTGTCTGCGTCAGTGTTTGAACTCAGTGGAGGAGGGAGGGAGGGAGGAGTCAGACTGGAGGAAAGAAGGAGAAATAGGTCTCCTCGAACCCTTTCCTGGTTATATTTAGAGTTGGAGCGCCTCAAGGCAAAACAAATTGGGCTGGATCCCATGTGATGCAGGAAATAACTGATCCTGGTCATTCTGTGGAGAAATGATCCTGAGGGAGGAGGAGAGGGAGGAGGAGAAGGGAGGAGGAGAGGGAGGAGGAGAAGGGAGGAGGTCAGGAGAAGTTGGCCTTCTGCACAAGGTTCCTCTTCTCTCTGTTCTCCTACTTTCTATCCTCCTGCCTCCTCTCCCTCCTCCTCCTCCTCTCCCTCCTCTCCTCCTCCTCCTCCCTCCTTGTGTCTGGAGCTCCACAGCAGAGCGGGAGGAGGTGAAGGGTGGTTCAGTCAGGACCCCCCCCCCCCCCTCATGTTCTTCCTGCTGGCCTCTGTTACTCTGCTTCTCCAGGAGCTCAGGCTGTTTGAGGTGTTGAGTTATCGGTTGGGTGTGTCTTAAAGGGATCGATGGCTGAACAACAAGCCCCGCCCCTTCTTGTTGGTTGTCTTGGCACCCAGTCAAAGCTTTCCCTCACCCTGACTGTAATGTGATTGGCACCTGTCCCACACTCCACTTCAGTCCCTGCCCAGCTATTGGTCCGTTTTTTGGGGGGGAAAGCAGCTTTTGTGCAGTGAGTTTGATCAAAGTGATCTAGTGACAGCAGACTAGTCACCCTCTCTCCCCCCCCCCCCACCCTCCTCAAGGTTTGCGTTTGGTTCAGTCCATCGATGGAATGATTGATTCCTCCATGGATCGCTGCTTGTCTGATCTCCACTCTAGTCGATTAATTGGCTGTGAGCCCTTGGTTTTAGGAGGTGCAGGAGACGGGGGGGGGGGGACGGGGGGGGGGGGGGCAGAGCTGTCCTCAAGCAGAACACGTCATAAATCAGGCCGATCTGCAAGTCACTCTCTAACTTTCCCTCTCATAGTGCGAGGATAATGTCCTCCTAGCAGCCATACATCATTATACTTTATGTCTAGAATCAATCCCTTCTGTTAGATCAAGTGTGGCGGAGTGTGTGAGTGTGTGTGTGTGCGAGTGAGTGTGTGTGTGTGTGTGAAGTTTTGAATGAACAGTTTCCAAATGTTTCTTTTTAAAAAATGTGCGTCACTGCAGCCTGCATCCTAGTTTCAATAAGCAGCCTCTATCACAGCCTAGCCTCTACTACAGCCCAGCCTCTATCACAGCCCAGCCTCTCTATCACAGCCCAGCCTCTCTATCACAGCCCAGCCTCTCTATCACAGCCCAGCCTCTATTACAGCCCAGCCTCTCTATCACAGCCCAGCATCTATTACAGCCCAGCCTCTCTATCACAGCCCAGCCTCTATTACAGCCCAGCCTCTCTATCACAGCCCAGCCTCTATTACAGCCCAGCCTCTCTATCACAGCCCAGCCTCTCTATCACAGCCCAGCCTCTCTATCACAGCCCAGCCTCTCTATCATAGCCCAGCCTCTATCACAGCCCAGCCTCTCTATCACAGCCCAGCCTCTATCACAGCCCAGCCTCACTATCACAGTACAGCATCTCTATCACAGCCCAGCCTCTATCACAGCCCAGCCTCTTCCCAGCCTCAGTTCTTCCTGAAAGTTAGTGAAAGACACTCCTAAACTGGGATTAAACACATCACACCTTTTTCATAAGCGCTGAAATGAAATGCAAAGATCTCGTATCAGAGGGGTTATATTTTTTCGCCAGACGCTGATATTGAATTTCTTTTCTAATCTTTTTTTGGGGAGTGCCAGAGACACATTTCTTCTTATTTCTTTTTCAAGGGGTGCATAATTTCCCCATTAAAAATGCAGTGCAATATCCTCACACTCAAAGAAGAGGCAGTTCCTCATTCACAATCCTCCCCACTCTCCCTCCCGTATGAAGCCCTTATTAAACGAGGAGATTTAAGGAAATGAGGTCCAGAGGTTGAGCTGTCCCTGGAGAGAGGTGGGTAGTGAGGAAGAGGATGGAGGCTCTGTTGAAGAGCGGCTTCAGGTTTGATTTCACCGTTGAAACTAAAAGGTCCAGCAGAGCGTCTTCCTCTAATGATGATCTGCTCTGTGTTGTAGTGACCTTGACAACACCCCTGGAAACAGGAGATTAGATTTCCGTGGTAACAGAACATCTCAGGTATCAAGGCTTCCTGCTTCGCTGGTCTTTTCCGCACCTCCTTTGTTACTCAGGACTATTCATTTTATCCGTTAATCTTTTTCGGGTTTGAATTGAATTCTTCAAATGGATTTGGCTACTGTGGGAGGGTTGAATACAGTCGTGTCTGCAGAACAATACAGGGGGATTACAAAGGGAATTGGGATGGATTCTTTGGGGGTAAATCACTCATGAGATGAATGGGGATGATGAGGACAGTAGTTTTGTTTTGGGAGCGGAGCAGAAATACAGCCTCTTTATCCGTGACTCTGAGACTCTCTGTTCTGTCAGAACTTTCTCACTTTATAATTCACAAGTCGGTTTGTAGTTTTTAGGAGGATTTTGTTGCAACTTGGGGGGGAGTGGTTTGGTCTCGTCCCCGATGGCGTTCTGAAGGACGCTCGCTTCACGCACTCTTGTCCGTTTAACCGACCTGACGATGTTCATCAGAGCCTCCCACGGGAGATTATCACATCATTTATGGACCGATGGAATGCGTAACCTTGCCAATTGACCCCGGCATTTGTCAAACGTACGGTTTAGCGAGGACTGGCGTGTCAATTCTGTGTTGAGACCGAGCCAACGCCTGCCAGCGCCTGAGGGGAGGAGCCAGGGGACATGTGGGTCTAAAACACTCTAGACTGCAGAGAGTCGAGTCAGCAGCATACTGGGTGTGTTCAACTCAGATCATATTCCAGAGGTTTGTTTTATTAACACCTGAGGCAGGAAAGCTCTTTACATTACTCTGAGCTGGAGCGAGAGAGAGAGGGGGAAAGAGGGGGAGAGGGAGAGAGAGAGGGGGAGAGAGAGGGATAGAGAGAGAGATAGAGAGGGGGAGAGCGAGAGGGAGAGAGGGAGAGAGAGAGGGAGAGAGAGGGATAGATAGAGAGAGAGAGAGAGGGATAGAGAGAGTGAGAGAGAGAGCGAGAGGGAGAGAGAGAGAGAGAGAGAGATGGAGAGACGGAGAGAAAACTGAGCTACATGCCAAGAAATGTTCCTTTATTCTCGGCCAAGTAAGTCAAGTTCAAACAGCTCTTCAAAAACAAAGAATTAGCGTTAGCGGTGTGAATGTTAAGTCTGGTGCTGTCGTGGTTGAAGTTGGTTGCAGTTGACAGCAAACAAATATTCAGGGTTACCTTTGTGTTGTCGAAAGTTCTGTGGTGAACAGTCAAATCATTTCATGTTATGTTTAATCATTGGCTTCTCTATGCAAATGACAAAAAATAACTCCGAGGTTTTTCCTCCATCCTGCAGCTGAGTGACATTCAACCAAAAAAAAAACTGAGTTGAAGTCGAAGTTTAAAGATGCTAGAAGGCCTTAAAGAGAAACTTCACCCTGAACACCAAAAACCGTCTTCACAGATGATGGACAGGTTGGTATATCACATGTCAACAGTAGGTATCTCTCCCTCTCTGTAAAGAAGATAACCTTAACAGCTTCTAAACTCTACACACTCTTAAACAGCTGTTTGAGTTCATCTTACAACCTTTTGGGTGGAGATACCTGGAGCATGAAGGAATGTGAGCTGGAAAGTAAAAGATCTCTCCTCCTCCCTCCCCCCCCCCTCCTCCCCCCTCCTCCCCCCACCAGGTGATACAACAGTGGCCCCCGCAGCAGAGGACAGCCGTACCTGCAGAGGGCGATGAGGAGGAGGAGCGATCAGGGATAGACGTTCAGAAGGCCAGAGAGAGGCTGCGTCTGGAGGACCAGACCTTCGACAAGCAGGAGTACAGCCGCAAGGTCAAGGAGAAGAAGAGGGTAAGATTCAAACGGACGTTCAGAGGTTTAAAAGTGAACGGTGGAGGAGCATGTCTCTCCCTCCATGGCTCTCTCTCTCCTTCTCTATCTCCCCCCCCCTCCCTCCCTCCTGCTCTCATCCTCTCCCTCTCTGTTTTTCCTGTCTTCCTTGATCTGTTCTGTTCCTAT
>CM059315.1:1466236-1586236 GCA_030340665.1 Neosalanx taihuensis
TGGCTGCCCACTAGCTTCCCGTCCTTGTTAGCCGCCTGAGTGCAGCGACAGCTTAGCGGTTAGAGTGTTTAAAACTCCCTCTCTCTCCTCCCTCCCTCTCTCTTTCTCTCCCTCCCTTCCTCCCTCTCTCTTTCTCTCCCTCCCTCCCTCCCTCCCTCCCTCTCTCTTTCTCTCCCCTCCCCTTCCTCCCTCTCTTTCTCTCCCTCCCTCCCTCCCTCCCTCCCTCCCCCTCCCTCTCTCTCTCTGTCTCCTTGAGGGTGACTCTACTCAGGGCACGTGCTCCTGCTCTCTCCACCAGGCGATATTGACCCACCTCCTCCCCCAGCCTACACACCCAATTAGAGATTCTCCCCCGTCTCCCCCCCGTCTCCCCCGCGTCCTTCACATCCCCTCCTCACGCTCGTATATCAGGGTTAACCACGCCCCCCCCCCCCACCCCCCCCCCGCCCTGGTCGGGGGGGGTTCAGTAAAACCCCACAGGCCACATTCCAGCATGTTCCAGATAATCAGGAATCCTATGGCAGAAAGTGTTTATTGGTTTGAAGATTGGTTTGGGAGTGTCGAGTGTCTTTGAGAGCCTTCAGGGTTGTGTATTCTGCTCCACAGATCTAACATGGTTTGGACTTATTCCCACTCTTGAAATTGAGTTTCAGAAGTTGATTCAGAATTCACCCGTTTACCTGTTGAAGGAATAAACACAAATCTCCCAGCTGTTTTTGGATTAAGGGGTTAGAGAAACAGAAGGAGAGAGTCACTAAGGGGTCCCTGTGCTTACTGTGGGCAGGGTTTAGTAAGGGAGTGTTCAGGAGGACATGCTTGCTGTGGGCAGGGTTTAGTAAGGGAGTGTTCAGGAGGACATGCTTGCTGTGGGCAGGGTTTAGTAAGGGAGTGTTCAGGAGGACATGCTTGCTGTGGGCAGGGTTTAGTAAGGGAGTGTTCAGGAGGACATGCTTGCTGTGGGCAGGGTTTAGTAAGGGAGTGTTCAGGAGGACATGCTTGCTGTGGGCAGGGTTTAGTAAGGGAGTGTTCAGGAGGACATGCTTGCTGTGGGCAGGGTTTAGTAAGGGAGTGTTCAGGAGGACATGCTTGCTGTGGCAGGGTTTAGTAAGGGAGTGTTCAGGACATGCTTGCTGTGGGCAGGGTTTAGTAAGGGAGTGTTTCAGGAGGACATGCTTGCTGTGGGCAGGGTTTAGTAAGGGAGTGTTCAGGACATGCTTGCTGTGGGCAGGGTTTAGTAAGGGAGTGTTCAGGAGGACATGCTTGCTGTGGGCAGGGTTTAGTAAGGGAGTGTTCAGGAGGACATGCTTGCTGTGGGCAGGGTTTAGTAAGGGAGTGTTCAGGACATGCTTGCTGTGGGCAGGGTTTAGTAAGGAAGTGTTCAGGAGGACATGCTTGCTGTGGGCAGGGTTTAGTAAGGGAGTGTTCAGGAGGACATGCTTGCTGTGGGCAGGGTTTAGTAAGGGAGTGTTCAGGAGGACATGCTTGCTGTGGGCAGGGTTTAGTAAGGGAGTGTTCAGGAGGACATGCTTGGCTCCTGACTGACAGCTTGGCTCACTCTCCTGTCTGAGTCTGTGTTCTGACTGGAGGCTTGAAGCATCGTTAATCATGTGTTCAGGATCAGCAGCACCTGCAGTCTTCACTGCTGCTGCTGCCTCCCCATCCTGCAGACACTCGCTGAGCTGCTCTCTGAAATACACATGGTGTTTCCCCCCCCCCCCCCCCTCATGTCAGAAGTTGTGTCTGTTTGAAAGCGTAAAGTTGTCTTGGTCTTGAAGGGAGGTGGAGGGTTGTTGAATTATTGAACTGGATGAAGCGGTGAAAAGTGACCTTTTCCTGTTTTCTCTGTTTGGCATTTTGCAACAGATTCTTCAGTAGTTTTAGAACACAGCATTGTTTTAATACAGTCTCCCTTTAACTGCTGCAGAGCTAACCTTTCCCTCCTAATCTCAGGTATTTCTGTGGTCGTATTTTGGAATATTTCCTGTTCACAACGTGGAACCTTTCATGTGGAATGGTGGAATTTGGAACTTTGCCAAACATAAAGCTTCAGCTAGTCAGTAAAACTCTTTTTTTTTATCATCCCAGCCCAGATGTGTGTTTGTTCTCCAGACCTACAGATGCCAGCTAGCTGACTTAGCTGCTTGACATTTGAGTGAAGCTGATTAGACACGCATGGGGATCAGACTCCCCCCCCCTCCCCCCTCTATAAAGACTGACTGAGACTCCTTCAGCAGCAGTCCTGGTATCTCAGCGGTGTCACAGCTGCCTCAGGAGAGCTGGATGATCTGCCAGAGGAGGTCCTAACTCTGCTCCTCACCAAGCTAACCAAAAGACTCTTTAAAAGTCCTGCTTGCTGATGGGTTTTTGGTGGGAGCAGTGTCTCTGCTTTTATCTGTGGTGTCTCTGGAGAAATAATCTCCGGGGTGGGGGTGGGGGGGGGGGTGGGGGGGTGTGAGGTGATAGAGAGACCAGTCTGCAGCACTTCCAGAACAATCTCTGTCCACCGCTTCAAGATGGCAGCTGTCATGGTCCATTCTGTCGCTAACCCTCTCCAGAGCTAACGTATGCTAATGTGGAGGGGGGGGGGGGTCATCATGAATCTCTGGATCGATGGCTGGCTTGGGCAGCACACGGTCTGGAGTTCTGGAAGACACACACACCCTCAGCTGCTTTCCAACATCCACAAGCACAGCTGACTCTCCTAAACTGCTCCAGCATTTTACAGAGCATTTCATTTCATTTGCCAAAGCGATTAGTAGTCCCTGTATATAGAACACTGGTGTCAGTATATAGAACACTGGTGTCAGTATATAGAACACTGGTGTCATTATATAGAACACTGGTGTCAGTATATAGAACACTGGTGTCAGTATATAGAACACTGGTGTCAGTATATATAGAGTCAGTTTATAGAACACTGGTGTCAGTATATATAGAGTCAGTTTATAGAACACTGGTGTCAGTTTATAGAACACTGGTGTCAGTATATATAGAGTCAGTTTATAGAACACTGGTGTCAGTATATATAGAGTCAGTTTATAGAACACTGGTGTCAGTATATATAGAGTCAGTTTATAGAACACTGGTGTCAGTATATATAGAGTCAGTTTATAGAACACTGGTGTCAGTATATATAGTCAGTTTATAGAACACTGGTGAACACTATTTATTCATTTAGCAGACGCTTTTATCCAAAGCGACTTACAGTAAGTGCAGGGACATTCTCCCTGAGGCAAGGAAGGTGAAGTGCCTTGCCCAAGGACACAACATCATACAGCCACAGCCGGGGCTCGATCTCACAACCTTCCGATCATGAGGCTAACACCTTAACCGTTGAGCTATCTGACGCCCAGAAATCTGACGTCTGACGTCTTATGCTATCTTGGTGTTCAGAGTCAAGCATCAAACTCCCTTTGCTCCATATGAAATGAGCTTCTATTGTAACTCATTTGTGCAGTTGGAACATACTTACTGCTCTGTCATAAATCTCTTCCTCCTCATGTCTGGGCAGTAAAGTGTTATTCTGACTGTAAGGAGACCAAGAACTCCAGCTAACGATCCATCACTTTCTGCCCTGAAGAGATGTAATAAACGAACGGCAGAGATCTTGGACAGTATTATCAGGATTCCTTCCAAATCCTCTCTCTCCCGTTTCAGGGTCGTCATGGCGAAGCCTTGACATGATGGAGCAGGACTGTCTGTCCTCCAGACCTGATAATAGATACAGATCCTTCAGGACATCCTTCTCAAATCCCCCCCCCCCCCCCTCCCCAAACACCCCTGCCCACAGGTTAACTGATCCAGGCACCTGAGCTACCTCAGCTCAGCAGTTTGATACGCTTGGTTAAGCCTGATGCATTGTTAGAGTTCCAGCCTCCCTCCACTGTGTAATGGTGTACATGCTAACATGCTAAAGAGCTTCTCTGTCTCATGAAGTATGAATGGTGGGAAATGAAAGAGCCGGGATGAGAAACTAACCGCGGTGAAATATTCATGTTCGGCGGTTTGAAGCGTCACACGTGTTTTTCAGTTCCTCCTAAATACTAAGTGATTTAAAGCAGTTATTTTAAATATTCATTGCTTGCATAGTGCTGGATGGAGTCATTCTAGACAGGAACCAGCCTACGATTACATCAGGGTTGTGTGTGTGTGTGTGTGTGTGTGTGTGTGTGTGTGTGTGTGTGTGTGTGTGTGCCTTTGTGTCTCTGCTAGAGGACGTGGGTGAGGGACATCTTAATCTAAAGTGATGGACTGGAGGGGGGGGGGGGGGGGGGGGGGGGGTGGGGAGGGGGGGATATTACTTTAGCTGCACTGAGACATTTTTTATTTTTTTGTTTCTTTGTTCATCCATGTCTCTGATTTGATGGCTTTCTGTTCCTACGGAAACACAGCTGCCTCCTCTTCAGAATGGGACCTGTGTCTCAGATCACATGACCTGCCTCTGACCAATCACAAGACTGCAAGCTTAAACTCTCTTAGCTTTTGGGAAGGACATTTGTTCATGTTGATAAGAGAGTCATCTATATAAACAGTGTTGTGGATCTCAGCAGGTAGATGTGTGTTTACTGGACAGAGCATCCTTGTTGTAACTGGTGTTCCTGCTGTGATAACGATGCTCTTCTGCGATCAGTGGTCAGTGATCCTGGTTGCGATCTTGGCTCCATGGTCGTGTTTGGAAGCAGAGTTATGGACTGTGGTTCCCAGTCCACAGGCTTCATTTCTGGGTTGTTATGGGCAGGTTGAGCCCTGCTTTTCTGTATTCAGCTCACGAGGACGGGGCAGTCTTACTGCAGGTCTCTGTCAGCAGAATTTCAAATGAAACCGCACAAAAGCAGAGCGTCCAGGCAGGGTTGGTTAACAACACACTCACTTTCTCCTGAACACAACCGTCCAGGCACAGCAGGGAGGAGGGAGGCTGGTCAGTAAGTCTTTGTTCTGACCTTCCATATCAGAGACTCTCCCTCTCTCCCTCCCTCTCTCCCTCTCTACCTCCCTCCAAAGCTTTGTGAATGTGGGATCAGGTCCCAACTGTCAGAAATGCTTTCAAACGTATTACATTGAGACTTTTAGTTTGTGCCTTTAATTCTATTTCTGATGGATCTCAGTGGAATTAACCAAAGTGTCAGACTGTCTATATTGGTCCACCTACTTTCTTTTAGAGAATGTGCAGTTGGGATTTAAAGAGGAGAGTTTGTTATACCCTTGGCTTTTTGTCTCAGTAACAACCAGCTTTAATTTCTACAAATCCCTCTGGGATAGTGCTGCTGGTATTGAACAGGCTATCTGGGTTATCGAACTTCTCTTTCCTTTAGAAATTATGAACGTAAGAAGCCGTTTCTTAGGACAAACACAAACCTCTTTGTTTGGTCTTCTCAGTAGTTCTTTGAAAACTGAGTAACTTACAGTTTAACCACCTAATGTGCTGTTTACTGGTCCTGTGTTTCTCCCAGTAAAACCTGCAGTGATTCTTGAAATGTTCCTCCAGTCTTCATGGATCCTTGTTGTGTATCAAGGCTGGACGAGGCAAGGCTAGTTTAGTGCTTCTGTTTGATACGAGGGTCCCAGAGATGTGAAACACCCAGGGGAAGGGCTCATTAAAGCCCTCCGCAGAGAAATAAACTGTGGGTCTCTGTCCCTGAGATGACCGCTCAGAGACCACCGCTCAAATGACCGATCAGCGCGTCACATCCAAAGCTCATTAACAGCAGTGTTCCACTGGGCACATTCATCCATTTTAAGTAGTTCAATTATTTCTCTCCTCCCTCTCTTCCCCTCCATCACTCTCTCCCTGTCCCCCCTCTCTCTCTCTCTCTCTCTCTCTCTCTCTCTCTCTCTCTCTCTCTCTCTCTCTCTCTTTCTCTCACTATCCTCCAACCCCCCCCCCCCCCCTCCCCCCCCGATCTTTCTCTCTCCACAGCTTCACTCCTGTCTAACATCCCTTCATCTTATCATGGCTGTTTTTTGGTCTTGTTCGTTTCTCTCTCCAGAAGTCTGAGGAGGAAGAGGAGGAGGAAGAGGAGGTGGGTGGCGTACCTGTCTGGAGGGGAGGAGTTTGACCCCAGTACCCTGCCTGATCCTGACAAGGTTCACTTCGATTCAGAAGACGAAGAGCAAAGCAGGTATGGAACTGTCCGGAAACCATCCACTTCTGTCACGAGACATTTGATCGTATGAGATGAGATCGTCTTTACTGTCCCAAAGAAAATGTTTCTTGGACAGTATCTGTTGTTGTAAAGCAAATCTGGTAGTGCATCTATCTGGTACCTATATGATCCTGACTCCGCCCCTCTGCTGCATCAGAAGCTAGTTAACCCCGCCCCTCTCCTGCATCAGAAGCTAGTTAACCCCACCCCTCTCCTGCATCAGAAGCTAGTTAACCCCGCCCCTCTCCTGCATCAGAAGCTAGTTAACCCCACCCCTCTCCTGCATCAGAAGCTAGTTAACTCCGCCCCTCTTGTCTCCTCTCTAGCTCTGCTGCTGCGACCCGGAAACGCAGCCACTCCAGCTCAGAGGAAGAGGAGGAGCCACTGACAGGAAGCAGGAAGAGAGTCAAAGATCATGACACCCAATCGGCTGGCCAGCCTCTGGACACCGGTCTCTCATTGGCTGAAGACGAAGAGCTGGTCTTACATCTGCTTGGCAACCGTAGCTAGGAGACAGTTAATACTCACTTCAATTTCTTTTCAGTGTTTTTTAATTTTGTATTAATCCAAGATGTTTCACCCCCTGTGAAGAGAACCCTATCATATTTCAAATAAACCGTTATCAACGTAGTTGATAAGTGGGTGAGTTTTATTGTGATTGTCTTGAAGTAAACAAATAAGTAGTTTTCTATTCTGACACGGTCTTGGGGCTGTGGTTGGGGGTCCATCTGCATGTCTTCACACCCCGGGGGTCTTTAAATGAGCTTCAGAGTTGTTAATCGTTTGCAATCATGTTTTGTTTCTGCTTCCACGCTCTGCTCATAACGACCCTTCAGTTTGAAGCTTGGGAGCTTCATGTCTGTCAGTATTGGTTCTGCTCTACACCTTGTCCAAGTCACGCTTCCTGTTATGTAACCGCTCAGAAAACACTCCTAGACTCATCTAAACTCTCTCTTTCTTGTCCAACTCCATCACATTGTTCTCCCTCCCTCCCTCCCTCCCTCCCCCCTCCCTCCCTCCCTCCCTCCCTCCCTCCCCTCCCTCTCTCCCTCCCTCCCTCCCTGTTTTGATCTGGGTTCTTAGTTTGCCTCCTCAGGCTCTGAGCCAGACCATCCTTGGACAGCTTCGGACAACTTTCTCTTCTGTTTGTCGGTTAAAAAAGAGAAACTGTATCCTGAATGCCAAGAACTGTTAATGTAATATTCCCTGCACCATCTGGACACCATTTTCAAATCTGGCTGTCAAATTAGGAAAGCTTTATTTCCTCAACAGTGTGGATCCACAAACACACCCAAACAAGGAGACTTTAGAAGTCATTAGAAGGATTTCTTTCATGTCAACTCTCTCTTCCTCTCTCTTTCTTTCTCTCGCTCTTTCTTCCTCTCTTTCTTCCTCTATTCCTCTCTTTCTTTCTTACTATCCCTATCCCTCCCTCTTCCTCTCTCCCTCTCCCTCTCTTCCTCTCTCTCTCTTCCTCTCTATCTTTCTCCCTCTCCCTCTCTTCCTCTCTATATCCCTCTCTCCCTCTCCCTCTCCCTCCTCAAGGGTCCTGGTTGGTGACAGGATGTACTCAGAAGTTCCATTAGGCTTATTGGAGTCACATATGTGCTTCTTACTAGGGGGGGGCTGGAGGCCGGGGGGGCCTGGCTGGAGGCCGGGGGGGGGGGGGGGGGGCAGCTGGAGGCTGGTTGTGCTGGCTGGAGGCTGGGGGGGGTGGCTGGCTGGCTGGAGGCCAGAGTACCAGCAGCCCTCTGATCCTCAGACACTTCATGTTGTGTGCCTACATGGCTGGAGTCGCTCTGGTGACGGTGTAACTTAATTTAGTAGAATCTAGTAGCTGCTGATGCCAACAGGATGGCAGGAAGAGACGCTCTACATTATCCTGTCACCCTGAATCACTTTAGATAATGTAACTTGGAAGTGTATTACCTTCTTCCCTAGAGGGTTATATTTGTATATTCTCCCCTTGTTTATCTGCAACAACACTAAATAGGACCCTCCAAATGAGGGGAGGGGGGAAGGTCAATTATCTCTGGGACATTTGCCATCCGTCGTGTTGGCATCTGAAGCGACCCAAAAGCTATTTTTAAGTTTCTCATTCTTAAGCTAACCTAGAAACGAACCCTCCATCAGTCCAGTACAGTCCTGTATGAGTCCTCCCTCCCTCCCTCCTCCCTCCCTCCCTCCTCCCTCCCTCCCTCCCTCCCTCCCTCCCTCCCTCCCTCCCTCCCTCCCTCCCTCCCTCCTATTCCCCCTGCAGCACATTTGCAGTCTGTGACCGTCCCTACTAAGCAGCCTCTCTGCCATCATGCACACGGCCATTTTACACTAATGCACACTTTAAAGAGAAGGTACGGAAGCACTATTGTTGCCGCTGCCGACGAAAATTGAGTTTTTGTCAATGTAATCGTATCGTTTCCGTCCCCCGGGGGGGGGGGTGTCATTCAGAGATGTATGTACATTTCTGCTGTATGCACATCTCTGCTCGTGCGATGGGAAGAACAATTCTGGCACCCTTTGGAAAATAGCATCCAATATTAAAACACGATGATAAAGACTCTCATTTTCCAACAAGAAATTCCAGTTCATTCTTCTTCAGATATTGCTGTTTTATGGAAGACAGTGAGATGAGGTGCTTTGCATAACGATGTTGTGGTTTGTCCTCTTGGTGCCCTGTGATGAAGCAGAGAGCCAATCCTCCGAGCTGAGGGACAGATTTGGACAGGAAGTGTCCTCCGACCTCCCAGTGAAAGGCATTGTGGGGGAACGCTGTATCACAAAGATACTTTTTTTAAGCTCTCCATCATTATAGAGAGAGAAAAGACAGAGGAGGAGGAGAAGAAGGAAGGAATCAGAGAGGGGAGAAGAAAGCTCTTTCACTTAACAATGACCTTGTGTAAATTCTCAACCAGTTCTCTTGTCAGTGTGTGCTGAATGTGGCTGATGAGGGTTGTTGTGTGTATGAAGGACCTGGTAGGGGAAGAGATTGGACATCATCCTTTGTTCTAAGGATTTCTACATGACCTCCATGACCTCTGGTCCTCTCTCAGACCGAGGAAGCACCTCTGCCTAGCTGGAGAGCTGGGCAGAGTTTGAGACGGGAACATGAACCTCCTCAGGAAAATCTGGGTAATTCCAAACTTGTTTTCTTTTCGTAAAATAATGTAGAAATATCTATTTTCCCACAAGACTTTTCCCCCTCTGGATCAATAATGTATTATGTGTGTCCTCTCCCTATAATTGTCTTTTTGTTGCGGATGGTCTGATCTTCATTCCCCCTGGAAAGGTGGAGCGTCACTGTGGTGGAGGCTGGGCTGCCTGGTTCTTCAGCAGGGTTCTTCTGACTGAAGGTTCTCTCAACATGAGGATGGCAGAACAGGTAATGGTTCCCTTGATTCTGTAGAACACCACCCCCACGACTACTGCTACCCGTAATGCACTGGGGCTG
Organism: Neosalanx taihuensis; assembly: GCA_030340665.1. Lineage (NCBI taxonomy): Eukaryota > Metazoa > Chordata > Actinopteri > Osmeriformes > Salangidae > Neosalanx > Neosalanx taihuensis. Next base: position 1,475,828 of record CM059315.1, read on the forward strand.
CCTGTTTTCAGTTGATAAGGATTCAAACATGTCTGTGATATAAACATCTGTGTGTTTGGTCTGTCTGGGCCAGTTAAAGACCCCCCAGTTGAGGAATAATCTGCTGTAGGAGGGAAGATGACCTTTAGAAGGACACGCACAAGGGAAATATCAAACTGCTCTTATTTAAGTATGTTGAAGTTTGTGATGGTGAACTCTGTAACAGATTATCTCTAATACCTTTCCTTTTGTAAAAGTTGCTTCAGATTTTATCTCCTTCTCCAACGATTCGTTCTGGCGGATTAAACACTGGAACACTTAGCGTGTGGAGAGCGTGTGGACAGCGTGTGGAGAGCGTGTGAAGGGCAGGGAACATGCCACGGCACCAGACTAACCACACCGTGAGGAAGAGCTGAAGGACATGATGTTGAACTGAGCAGAACATGTGCACACTCTGACCTGACCTGGTTCAGGTGAAAGAGAACCGTTCTACCTGTTCCGTCTGAAGAGGGTTCTAAGAGTGGAACAGAGTGATTCATTTTTGATGAGGTCTCTTTGCCATCAACACTTTTCACCGGTTCCGTTGATGGAGCTGAGAGTAGGAACGTCGTTTAAGGGTTACAGCGTCGTTCCAGACCTGACTTCGTGATCATCAGTCATGTCTGCTGCTGGCGCTGGGTAGAATGATGGATGATGTTTTAGTTTGCCATTAAGCATCAAAAATGTTTACTACTGTAATTACTGAGCAAAAAAAAAAACATAATGACCATGACTCAGTCAAAGATCCTCAGTAAACTGTCCACGTGCTCCTCCCCATCAGACCTTAACGCATTTCACATTTAAACTGACTGCATCTCATTGCTTGTGCATGCACCGCAGGAAGCAGCACTTTAACGCACGTGCTAGCACGTGGTTGGATTCAGCACGTGAACAGCTCCTTTCATCCGCGCGCTGCATGGGCGATGTGCGCGCGCAGGAAAATGACTAGTCTTATTTTAATGTATATATATATATCTATAGAAGACCTCCGTTTAACTTCCAGGATTGGAGACATGTCATTTCATTATGGGCTCTATTAGCATTTATTGTCTTTATAACTATATATTTGTTTTGTTATTCGTGCAAAAAGCTTAGGACTGACTTGCAGGTTCTATAGTGTATGCGCGCGCGCGCGTGTGTGTGTGCGTGCGTGTGTGTGTGGACAGGGGAAAGCTTTTGCAGTGTGTGTGATACGTCATCGCAGCAGTCTTCTCTCTGGTCCTGCAGCTCCAGTTCATTCAGACCAGCTCCAGAGTGGATCCTGCTCTATCGGACCAGGTAAGTTCTGAAATAGATGCATTAATATTAACCCAAATTAATCCATTCAAATTCGATATTCGGACTGTTCCTATCGCTGTCTCCCTGTACAGCCTTAGTGTGGATGCATGTATCCTTCACACAGCATCTCAGCGGAGCTTTTGTTCTCTATCATGTGCCTTAAGCAAAGAGGCTGTGTTTGAATAAAACCTATACAACTACAGTTAATACGGATTTATAGTGTACAGCTATAGTCAATGTGTGTGTTCGTTAGAGCTGTGAGTTTGTTGTTATCTTTCTAAATGACCCGCACCTAATAGTGAATTCAATTATTTAAATGATCCAGTCGGGCGTGTCTGGTTCTCCCCAGGGGGAGAGACACGGCAACATGTGCTCATATCAGAGTATATCTACTGACATCCAGCTCTGAATTTGTCATTTATAGGCAAACTAATGGGACAGCCGAAGTATTTGGAATCTATCGTCTTTTCTCACTGAATTTCTTGGACCAGAAGACACGGATTCACCCGAAGAGAAACCCTGCAAGTTAAACCAGGATGACAGCTCAGGGCGATGGGGTGTCCCCCCCGCTGTGCTCCCACCCCGGAGCTCCTCAAACCAACAGCACCTGCATGGACCAGATGGAGAAGCACTTCTTCCCACCGTTCTCCTCCACGTTTGCCCTCATCGTGCTGGTGACCATGATAGTAGGGATCATATTTGTCTCCCTGGCAACGTTCCACTTCCACAAGAGGAGGATGAGGAAGAGGAAGATTCAACGTGCCCAGGAGGAATACGAGCGGGACAGCCGCAGCCCCGTGTCTTCCAAGGGGAAGAGGGAGACACCGAGACCGTGTGTCATTGTCCGGCCCCCGGCGAGAGGTAAGGAGCACCGGCCGGTGTCCCCAATCATCCAGAAATGTGATCAGAATACCAGTTATCTCATCGAAGAACCTGGAGATCTTGCAACTGCAAAGAAGGCAGCAGAATTAGATATGACACACATGGAACAAGAAGACCAGCAAGAGGATATGAGCTCGTCTTGATGAGTCTGGACTGAGAAGCGGAACTGTAGATATAAAAACACCAAATATTCACGTTTCTTTGTTTTGTTTTGTTTTTTTTTTCTTCAAGGGGAAATTGACTGAAAGAATCTCGCTGTCCTCCACTTGGAATTTAGAAAAGCAATATGGCACAATGACGACCCTGTGACCTCTACAGAGGATAGACAGGTTCATGGAACATTTCGCGTGGATTGGATACGTGATACGTGCCAAATCTGTAAATAATGTATATATATATACAGTAGAGTACGTCAGTCTATTAGAAAACCATCGTCACTTCAGCAGCGGACAGTTTATTATGACGTAAAAGAAGGAAATGAGGGCTGGAAAGCGTGCATGCTCTCTCCAAGGTGCTGAAATGTACATCCTGTTATTAATGTGCCTCTATACACAAGACTCTGTCATCATGTTTATTGAATATTCATCCATAAGTCTGCCCACGGCCTATGTAAACTAGAATCCTTCCAGTGAGCATTTAAGGACTTTTTTTCTCTCTCTTTTACTTCTGATATTTCCTTAATGAACCTGTGAACATCCCCCACTGCCCCACCCTTCCCTGAATACAATACCTTTGCTTTATGTATAAATCATTTGTATTTTATCATGCCTTTAATGGGTGGCAGTACACTTAATGTAAAATAGGACGGAAGTGCTGCCCCCCTTATAGCAAGGTTTGAATCTTACTGTGGTGTTATAAGGTAGTGCTAACTTCTATCTAAGACTCTAACTCATTAGTAGGAAGTTCGGATATTTTTCTTCAAATTGCTTATTTTTGGGTAGTTTAGTTGAAAGAATACCCACATGTTCTTCCTAAAGCCAGTTTAGACTGCTTTGTATCACGTTACGTCTTCTAGCTCTGGATCTGGATCTCCTGTCAGGACCCTCTAGATTACGGTCAGATTGGAGTTCTAAGCGTTTTAAATATTTATGATGTATCCTCTGAAATGTAATAAACGAGGAATCATTGATAAAAATCAACAACCTGTATTTTCCTATTATTTATTGTTGTGATCCTGTTCAGTTGAATGGAATTTAGGCATTTTTCAGTTTTTGTTTTAACAGAATAGTTTTGTTTTTAATCATTGTGATCTGTTTTGGTTTCTTTAATGTGATAACACTTCATTATTTCAGTAGTCTTTTTATATAGATATATGAGACTGTTTGTCCTGGTGTTAATTCTAATGTCCCTTGATAGCCTGGATGATATTAGCCTGGACTAATCTCAGCCCTGGTTAAAATCCCTCAGAGTACTAAACATTTACGCTTAAGTCATTTATCAGATGCTGTCATGCTCCTTATCCAGAGCAACTCACAGCAAGTAGAGTGAAGTGCCTTGCCCAAGGACACAACGCCATGTTAGCACAGCCGGGATTCAAACCGGGTACCTTCTGATTACTAGCTCAACTCCCTAATCGCTCAACCACATGACTCCCCAGTGACTCCTCCTCCACTGGGCTAGGCCACGCCCCCCCCCTTCCCCCTGTCACTCAACAGAGTCCACTAAGGCCGAACTCAACTCCCCACCAGGGGAGCCCAGCGCCCCTCTCTCTCTATATATATATATCTCTCCCTCTCTCTCTCTCTCTCTCTCTCTCTCTCTCTCTCTCTCCTCTCTCTCTCTCTCTCTCTCTCTCTCTCTCTCTCTCTCCCTCTCTCTCTCTCTCTCTCTCTCTCCCTCTCTCCCTAGAAAGTATATCAGTGTGTTGGCTAAGAGTCAGGAGAGTGTGTTCCTCTCTGTCTCCTCAAATGGAGTCCTGGGATTGGTCCTTTGTCTCTGGCAGAGGTCCAGCTAACTGCTCTGCTAGCCGTGCCAGGACCAGGGAGGACGAATAATGAAGGCTTCAGTATTGACTGAGGAAAGGTCACTCACGCTAACGTGTTGAGGCTGAGATCCCCAGAGTGTAGAGCGAATCGAGAAGCCTTGAGAGGAGAGATCAGGAAGAGGAGAGATCAGGAAGCCTCCCTGTGAGCTTGTGTTCCGTGTTAGTGTTTCAGTATCGTCCATATGCTTGTGTGTAAAGCCTGTTTGCTCAGAGAGACTGCAGCAGCACTGATATAATATTCACCTGCTTGCCACTGGCGCAGCTCACTGCTGATGATTGATGAGTTCATCTGTCAGACCGAGCCTCTAAGAGGAGCGTTCGATTGCACAAGATTAAAATCAAAACCAACCCCTGTCAATCATCTTTAGGCAAAAAAAAAATCAGATGTCATGAAAACCTTGGAAGACATTTCCATATTAGGGCCCCATCCCCATCCAACCCCACCCCCCCTCCAGTATCATACTTTTATCAGCACCCTTGAGCACTGCAATTTCCCCCTCAGGGGACTAATAAAAGGATTTTCTTATCTTAACCCAAAGGAATGCACAGTGTTGTAGCAACACATTCCTAATCCCTCCAGGACACGAGGGCCGAGTGTGGATCTGTCAGCCTGGCAGGCAGACGCCGTCCTGCTGATGCCCTGCCACGGCTTCTGCATGTTGGGGTTGTCCCTCCCCTCCTCCTCCCTGCCCCCCAGGTACACCTGGGTGAGGGTATATAAGCCTGCGAGTTCTTGCAGTGAGTCGGCCTAACTGGAGAGCATCAGGAGGCTGACATGGCGGAAACTAACCTGAAGATAAGTGGAGGGGCAGTGCGGTTCGGCGCCACTTATGGAGGCAACCGACTGTTCTCCGGGAGGAGTGTGGGAGGAGGAGGTGGAGCAGGAGGTGCCCTCTCCAGGTCCTTTGGTCTGGGAGGAGGAGGCTTGGGATTGGGGTTGAGAGGAGGAGGCCTTGGACTGGGGCTGGGGCTGGGTGGTGGTGGAGGTGGGGGTCTAGGTCTAGGCTTGGGTGGAGGTGGAGGAGGGGGTCTTGGTCTAGGCTTGGGTGGAGGAGGAGGTCTGGGCTTGGGTGGAGGAGGAGGTCTTGGTCTGGGCTTGGGTGGAGGAGGAGGTCTTGGTCTGGGCTTGGGTGGAGGAGGAGGTCTTGGTCTGGGCTTGGGTGGAGGTGGCGGTCTGGGCGGAGGTGGTGGGGCCAGAGCAGCCTTCAGGGCTGGGGTCGCCCCTCTCAGGGCTCGTCTTGGCGGCCGGGTCTTCAAGATCGGTGGCTACGGCTTCAGCCCCTCCTTCGTGGGTTCCAGCACCACTGTGGACGCTGGCGTCAGCCCCGTACCCAGCGTGGACCCCTCCCTGCCCTCCCTCGACACGGTCCAGGTCACCAGGCTGAAGGAGAAGGAGGAACTGCAGGTCCTGAACGACAAGTTCGCCACCTTCATCGACAAGGTACATCTCTACACACACACCTTGGCTAGCTGTCTCTCTACACACACACACACACACACACACACACACACACACACACACACACACCTTGGCAAGGTACCTGTGTCTCTAACACACTGTCATTCTCAATTCTTACTACTGGCATTAGTTTGAAGAATTAATTAAACCGATGCTGTTCTTCAGCGTTGGGCATACTAATAGTGCACACACAAAGTAAAGTAAAAAGATTCTATACTTAGCATACCAGGTAAGAAGTTTCAATATTTTAAATAAATTCTCACACCTATAGGGATAAGAAACAAAAAAATGCTCAAGACACAAAAAATATTCACATTTTATTTTACATTATTTCTCTGTTGCTCATTCTCTGCTTCCAGTCTCTGATCTAGTCTAATTCGTACTCCCCAAGGCATATTTAATATGCCGATTGATCCATGCATAATTAATACCCCGCCCTCCCTCTACACCAATCAAAGTGCAGACAGCGATATCCAGGAAACGTTGTCCTTTTGATTGATTGGCTGCAGCGTGTTCCTCAAATCACTAACACGCATGCGGGTTCCAACAGACTAACTGTGATTCACGACTGAGTCAATATCCAATAAAGTCAACCAGCCTCATTTAAATTCCACAAGTACTACAACGTTATCGGTTGAAAAATCCACTTTCACTTCTCCGGATCAATCAGCTATGGGCCTACCTACATATTCATCGATTCTTCCTTTCTTTCTTTCTGTCTGTCTCTCTTTCTCTCTCTATCTCTGTCTGTCTGTCTCTCTCTCTCTCTCTCTCTGTCTGTCTCTCTCTCTGTCTGTCTCTCTGTCTCTCTCTCTGTCCCTGGTATAGGCGAGGTCTCTTGAACAACAGAACGCCATTCTGAAAGCTAAGATCTCGATGTTCACCAACCCGGACCAAGGTGGACCGGCCAGCACCTCCATCCTTCTCACTTCTGCCATCGGCTCTTATAAAACCCAAATCGACATTCTGTCCGCCACCAAGGAGTCCATCACCGCTGAGATCGAGCACTACAGGAGTGTCATCGAAGACGTTCAGAGCAGGTGGGGAGCAGGGGGGAGCAGGGGGGGAGCAGGGGGGAGCAGGGGGGGAGCAGGGGGGAGCAGGGGGGGAGCAGGGGGGAGCAGGGGGGGGGAGCAGGGGGAATTCAACATGGATTTGCAGTCAAGTGCTCTAGGCTACTAATAATAATAACGCCATAATATCACAGGTACCAAATAATGTCATGTCGGCTCTCTGTTATTAGGCTGTGCCTGCCTCTGGCAATAAGAACAGTCCTATTGTAATCTCACATCATTACCGATTCACATTTAGCAGACGCTTTTTTTCCCAAAGCGACTTACAGTAAGGACAGGATCTCCTTGAGGCAAGTAGGGTGAAGTGTCACAACATCCCATAGTCAGAGCCAGGATTCGAACTCACAACCTTCAGCTTATGAAACCAACGCCTTAACCCACTTTGCCATCTGACTTCATTTATTTAATTTTTCATTTTATTTCTTAAAAATATAATATATAAATACAGTACCTTTTGTACTGAACACCTGAACGATGCTGTGACCTTTAACCCCGGCAGGTATGAGGAGGAGTCGGCCCAAACCAAGTCTCTGGAGATAGACTGGACTACCCTGAAGGAGGTACGCATGCCTTCAGAAATAACTAACATTGTATTGGAAGCAAAAGAAACACTGAAATGACGTGATATTATCACCTGCGGTTAACAGGAAGTGGACACTCTATACCTGAGCATCTTTGAGCTGCAGACCAGCGTCAGTGGACTAGAAGACCAGATCACCCTCTCCAAGCAGGTCTACGATGCTGTAAGTCTACATCCTGCCACCTCCTCTTCCAACATGACCTTTAGGGTTCCACTCACGTTCACTATAGTAGGTGTTAGTTATGTTGGTGTAGGTGGGGTTTGTAGTCTTTGTTGTAGTTTCAGATCAGGACATATTTTCTCTACTCAGTTACTCCACTCATACTACCCCCTTCCCTTTCTCCCCCCCCCCCCCCTCCTCTCCACATTTTACCATTTTCACCACAATTACTGATTCCCTTCCCCAGATCCGTGACTCATTCTACAGCAGCTGTCAGTAATGTTTTCTCAGTGACCAGCATAAATATTTTCCCCTGAATATTCAGAGTGGGATTAAAAGGGGACACACACCTCGCATGATGATAAGGCTGCTGAAACTCACAAGCTAATGTGAATGCCGCAAGCCTTAAATGGTTTGTGTTTCCTGTGTGTTATAATATGTGTCCTGTTCTGTCTCTGTCAGAAAGTGAAGGAGGTGAGGAACATCGTAACAGGCAGCGTGAGGTCGGCCTTCTCCATCTCCGTGGACAACACAGCTCAGGCCCAGGATTTGACCTCAGCCCTGGCAGAGGTCAAGTCTCACTATGAGGCCCTCGCCCAGCGCAGCAAACAAGACGCCCTGCTCTCTGTACAGGACAGCGTGAGTAGGGGGGAGGAGGGAGGGAGGGAGGGAGGGAGGGCTAGTATGGAGGAATGGAGGACAGAAGAATGGACTAATAATTAGAGGAATGGGTTGATGGAAAAGATGAAGGAATGGATTATTCATCCCCAAGGATGAATAGATTTTTTTTCCACTGTCGACATGCAGCTCGTTAATGGTTCCCTTAAGTGTTCAGCAGCTCTGCCTGATCTCTCTTATGGGTTCACCTCTTAGCCTAGCCTTCATCACTACGGTCAGTCATACAGTCCGACTGTCATACCTGCCTCAAGCAGGTACAATAATTGATCAGAGTCTAAATTAGATGTCTCTCTGTATTTTGTTATAGAACCCACAGTGTATGATCCAGCCTGTGCTTATTTCAGCTCCATGCAATCCTGTGTGTGTGTTTGTTGTCCTGTAGTGGCTGGTTTAAGTACAGCAGTTAAACTCCCATGCAGGATGCCAAACACTTCATCATTTACCCCCAAATTGGATCAATGAGAGGAGAAAACAAATGCGATCGATCAGTTCATTCTCTCAGGCTCTCTCACAAACACTAACTTCATAATGAGCTAATGAAGCACGCTACCTAACTTCATAATGAGCTATTGAAGCACGCTGTCTAACTTATTTTCCATTTTCTGTATTTCTCAGATCTCCATGATGTCACTGTCGTCTCAGCCCAGCACACAGACTCTCGCTCAGTCCAAGGAGGAGCTGCGAGTCTATAAACTCCAGATCGACTCAGTTCAGAGAGAGATTGACAGACTCAAAACCCTGGTAGGATTTGCTCCCCCCCCCCCACACACGCACACACACACACACACACACACACACACTTCCACCCTCGCACTGCCTCTGATTCTAAACAGTTACAATTATATCACTCAAATCAACATTTATTTGCGTTGCCTTTTTTTGTCAAGCAATGTCACAGAGGGTGTCCGATAAGCCTGTAGAACTGCCCCTCAACCAACCTAAATATATTTTCCATAGGATTATTTTGAGCTAAAACAACACTGTCCCAAACAAAACAACAAGACAGAGACAGACAGACTTCTGAAAGAGTTCTCCTGCTTTGGGTTTGTTAGAACATCCAGATGGAATCTCAGGTGGAAGAGGCGGAGTCCCACTCTAGCTCCCATGTAGAGACGTACAATGAACAGCTGCTCACTCTCAAATCCCAGCTGGACGACATCCGCAAGGTAGGACAACCTGACAAGTCAGGTAAACCTGGGGTAGCCAATCCTGGTCCCCGGCACTAAGGTACTTAGTGAATTAAGCTGCAGTAGATGCTTGGTTAAAGTGAACTTGGTAACTTGGTTAAACAGCTGCCCCCTCTGGTACCAGTTTAAAACTACTGCTTTAGACAGACATCAAGTCCCTTGAAGAACTTGACTTAAAACATGTTTTTTTTTTTTTTTAATTTCTTAACTTTGATAAAGCAAATCACTCATTACGGCCAAGAGTATCAGGAGCTTCTAGCCAGTAAGATGTCTCTGGATGTGGAGATCACAGCCTACAAGAAACTTCTAGACAGTGAAGAGAGAAGGTGAGTGTTGTTCCTGAGCAAAACACACAGACAAACACACCCTGTGGCCCCTAAAACACAAAATGGTCATGTTGGCCCCCAAGGTTTTTTCCACCCTCAGACAGCTCGTTAGCGCCCCCTACTGTAGGCTTCACTAGAAAAAAAGTAATTCCGGCACCATGTCTTTTTTTCATCCCCCAAAAAAGTCATACTAACCCCTTATGAACCCAGTGAACCCCAGTGAACCCCATTTTCTTGAATTCTCTGTGTTCCAGGATCAAGTCAGGTGGAGGAGTGACAGTGCATATGTCCAAGACAACTTCTGGGCTAGGCTTAGGAGGAGGAGGAGGAGTTGGTGGTGGTGGAGGAGGCGGCGGCGGTGGTGGTGGCGGCGGTGGAGGAGGAGGGCTGGGACTTGGTTTGGGTGGTGGATATGGCTTGGGAGCAGGTCTGGGCTTGGGTTACGGTGTGGGAGGTGGTCTAGGAGGAGGCTTGGGTGGTGGGTTGGGAGGAGGGTTTGGTTATGGGGGCCTGGGTGGAGGCCTAGGGGGGGGCCTGGGCGGTGGGTTAGGAGGAGGAGGAGGCGGAGGCAGCATGTTCGGAGGAAGTAGCTACATGTCCTCAAGCCTGAACAGCAGCGCACGTGAGTAAACAGCAAGAGAACAAGCAATCAAACCAAGAGTTAACGCCACGGTTCCTGTTCACCCTGACACTGCTGTTTCCTGTCTCCTCCAGTGTCCTCCACAGTCTACTGAAGTCCCGCTACACCTCCACTCACAGAAAAGGACCACCTGAAAATCAAATAGAAACTAGACTCCTTCTCCTGAGTCAAGATTTGTAATAAAGAATTTTAATCACACAAATGTTATGTCGTTATATCATCATGTCATGACTTCGGTTAAAAAGACTATTCGCCGTATTCCACTCCCTTCAATAATACTCAGTAACACCCAATAACATACCACAAGCCAGTGTTATATGCTTTAATTAAAGAGCCAGCGATTTACTACAAAACAAGTCATACAAGTGACACGACATCACCGTATAAAAAAAGGAAGAAAAAAAAAGTTATTGACAGGAGCTCTCCCCACTGACAACATCATCCCCAGGGCTGAACACTTCCCCTCTGCCCAAAGTTCACTTCCTGTGGGGTCACACCCTCTCCTCCTCACCTTCCCTCACACAGTAAAGTTCATTAGTACCTTTCAAGTGTGAGTGGAGCAGGAGAGCCTCACAGATGCCCTCTCATGGACTCGAGTTACTAACAAACTTTACAGTGAGAGGAGGATGGAGAGGAGGAGCTAGAACGTAGAGCATCTGGGTAGAAACTCTACTGACTTGTGCTTGCTTTCCTCTTCTGTTTGGATGTCTTCTTGCCCGGAGGCTGGTTCAGTTTGCCTGGCGTCTTCTTACCCTGAGACTGACCTTTGGCCTTCTTGGCTGGAGGTTGTGAAGTCCCTCCTCCTGCTCCTCCATCTTGTTTCCTCTTGTTCCTCTTCTTCTGCTTCTTCTTCGCCCCCCCCTCCCCAGGTGTGTCTGCGCTGGTCTCCACTACACCCTTCTCTGACACAGGAACCTGCTTCTTGCGGTTTTTGCGTTTCTTGGTTTCAGGAAGGAAACCTTTCTTCTTCTTCTTGGCTGGAGCTTCTTCCTCTTCCTGGACGTCTTTCTTGGTCTTTGGGTAGTTGGGTTTCCTGTCAAAGCACAGGATGATATTCAAGTTCAGGAACATCAATACCTTACAACTCCCCCCCCCACCCCCTTAACTCTTACAGACAGACAGAACGAGGTGATCTATCATTGGTCATGTAGGTGGTGTGTTGTGATAGACTGATGGGAAGGTTACTCACTGGACTCCAAAGTGCTTCATGATGGCCCAGTAGATATCAGCCTGCTGCCCAGCCCGGACACCCAAAACCTGGGTCAGACGGTGCAACAGCCCCTGCACAGGCTGCAGGTCAACCTGTAACTTCTGCAGAGACACGTGACAATGGGAGCGACAAATGAACAGGAGGTTAACCAAGTCAGTCATGGGCATTAAAAGGTTTGTCAAAGACAAATCAAAACATAACATGTGTTATGTGCTTTACCTGTTTGTAGATGATTTTGACCAGAGCATTGCAGAGCTCCAGCACTTTAACCACCTTGTCCAGAAACATCTTATTCTTACTCTGAACAGCCATGTCCTTCTCCACCATCTCCAGACTCTGAACACAGAAACATGAAGCTTCCACATGTGATCCACAGTATACAGGAAACAACAAGCTTGTTTATGTGTTCATTTTTGGAGGGGTGAAAAAAGGACATGGTGCCGGAATTACTCTTTTTTTCTAGTGGAGCCTACGTTAAGGGCCACTACGAACTGCCTGAGGGTGGAAAAACATTATTGGGGGTCGGTATGACTTTTTCCCGGTCGGAAAAAAAACATAAGGGGTTAGTATGACTTTTTTTGGGGTGAAAAAAACATGTTGGTCTGGAATGACTATTTTTCTTGTGGACATGACTTTAGGTGACACTACCAACTGCTTGACGGTGAAACAAACATCGGAGGTCGGTATGACTTTGAGTGAAAAAAACATAAGGGTGACTGGTGATGGGGTAGGTGAGGCGTGAGGAGATGCTCACCATACACAGCTGCTCCAGGACCCTCTGACACAGGGCTGTCCAGGGGGAGCCTGCTAGCAGCACCTGGACCTCCCCGTTGAGGATGGCCCCCTGGACCAGCGCTGAGGCCTGGCCCTGCCAGAGGAACACACAGAGGAAACACATGTCAGACCCCACAGTCTCTCTCCATCCACATCCCAAATCATCAGCATGATCCTTCCCGTGTCACAAGCATTCCCGTTGGCGTGGTTACCTGTTGGTGGTCACGGACGCCGGCGGAGATGTGATCTACAGCCGTGTCCAGAAGCTTCACACACAAGACCTGCAGGAGAACACGGGGAAGAGTTAGACATGCATGCTGGGGGTCAGAGAGAGTGAGTGTGTGTGTGGAGAGGCTGTGTGTGAGTGTGTGGAGAGAGGCTGTGTGTGTGTGTATGTGTGTGTGTGTGTGTGTGTGTGTAGAGAGGCTGTGTGTGAGTGTGTGGAGAGAGGCTGTGTGTGTGTGTGTGTGTGTGTGTGTGTGTGTGTGTGTGTGTGTGTAGAGAGGCTGTGTGTGCAGACTTACAGGGAAGCGTGTGAACAGATCGCTGAACATTTGTCCCGTGAGTGGACTCTTCCTGCGCGTCATGAAAGACAGCAGGGCCAGTTTAAACATGGCCGCCACCCTGTCCAGGTCCACACTGCCCATGAAGCTCAGCTGCAGAGGAGCAGAGACGAGGGAAAAGCTCAGAGCAACAAACATGTCTGCAAACAAACATGTCTGCTAGTCTGTACGCTACCAAACCATGTACACAAGGCTGATCACAAGAATACCTAAGAACTAAGACACTCAGAAAAGGTAAGGTAAGTAAAGTGGTTTTGTTCTAGCATGCCTTTTTGTTAATTCATTTTACATTTATCAGATGTTCTTATCCAGAGCGACTCGCAGCAAGTACAAGTTCCCCCCTGAGGCAAGTAGGGTGAAGTGCCTTGCCCAAGGACACAAAGTAATGTTGCCATAGCCGAGGGTCGAACCAGGGACCTTCTGATTACCCTGACAGCCTCTTCCATGTAGAATCAGCTGGTTAGTGAAGTGATGAGGATGTTTACCTTCTCTACAGTCAGGGCTTCAGCTTTGGGCTTCTCCTCTGAGGAGGGCGGAGCTCCTCTGAGCACCTTCACCAGGTACACACACGCACTGGAACACACAGACCAACACAAACACAACATGAAGACCTGCTTTCCAAACACGCTGGCTTCAAATCTGCTCCATACGTGTTTTATTTTTTAGATGAATACAGATCATGCTATAGTAAAAGGGGGTGGCCAATCCTGGTCCTCGAGAGCCACAGTCCAGAAGGTGTCACATGTTTCCATGACATTATCAAGCTCTATCAGGTGTACTGGAGCAGGTTAACATCTCAAACCTGCAGGACCGTGTTCTCTCGAGGACCAGGATTGGCCAGCACTGCCTTAGTGCTACAACACAGGTAGACTCACCTGAAGAAGTAGAGAGAGACAGAAGAGTCTGGAAGCTTCTGGGCTTTGGTTAGGAGTTTTTCCAGCAGGTCGTGCAGTTCTCCCTGTCTGTCTTCCAGTGTCCTGCAGTACAGCTTGGCCCTGCATAGATGGTTCCTGAACAACACAGACTGAACCATTAACATCTGACATCAGGTGACATTAAGCTCAAAAGCGTGTGTGTGTGTGTGTGTCAGGGGCACTGTGGTCACCTGAAGATGTCAGCTGTCTTGCGTAGGAAGTCTTGTTCCTGCAGGTCAGTGTCTGAACTCATGCCTGTCTCGATCACCGTCAGCAGGGGTTCAACCATGCCCAGAACCAGGGGGCTGGAGCTCTGCTTGGACAGATATACCTCCAGCAGGTCCAACACCTGCCATCACACACACACAGGACTTAACACACTGCACATGACATCACACACACACAGGACTTAACACACTGCACATCACACACACACACACACACACACACACACACACAGGACTTAACACACTGCACATGACATCACACACACACACACACACACAGGACTTAACACACTGCACATGACATCACACACACACACACACACACACACACACACACACACACACACACACACACACACACACACACACACACACACACACACACACACACACACACACACACACACACACACACACACACACACACACACACACACACACACACACACACACACAGGACTTAACACACACACACACAGGACTTAACACACTGCACATGACATCACACACACCATTTGCATTGCAATAATTTTACGTTAACATTTAGTGACTGTGCTACTGCCTGGTCCCAAAGGATTATTTGATATCATGATATTGACTAAAAGTTTCCCATGAATGTGAAGAATGTGTGGTTTAGATCAGTTGATATCTAACTAATATTATAACTCTAGATGCTCTATAATCGATACGACTCTATAATTCTCCGACTTAAGAACATGAGGAGAACTTCTAGGTTCTGAGGAGGTACCTTGATCTTGAAGTCCCTCACTAGACCCTTCTCCTTCCTGACTTGTTGTTTCTCATGTTTCTTGGCTTCTGTTTTCTTCTTCTGTTCCAGGAACAGAGCAGAGATGCTGTCGTCCAGCTTCATCATCGCCTCGTCATCCAGCTCGTCTTCATCGCTGCCATCATCCTCCATGTCCTGGAGAAACACACAGGACGTTACCTCACAGGAAGTTACCTCACAGGACGTTACCTCACAGGAAGTTACCTCACAGGACGTTACCTCACAGGAAGTTACCTCACAGGACGTTACTTCACAGGAAGTTACCTCACAGGAAGTTACCTCACAGGACGTTACCTCCACATAACTCCTTATGACAGCTGCTTGGCACTCGTCCAGACTGTACTTGTTAACTGTTATTGTTAACAATAATGTAAGAGGTTCCTACCAGTGCATTCTGGGTCTGCAGAACCTTCATCAGCTGTATACGGAAGTTCGGATCCACCTCTGCTGTCTCCTGCATGGGCTCATCTTCCTCCTCATCATCATCACTATCTTCATCACTATCTCCATCTTCCTCCTCGTCTGAATCAGATTCTTCCTCCTCAAGAAGTAAAGTAAATCACACCACACTTAACTTCAGCAGTCATCTTCAGGTTAAGGTTCAGCATCAGTACAGGTGAGGTACCCTCACCCTCACCTCCATGTCTTCATCCTCATCATCATCATCATCATCATCTTTGCTTCTCTTCCCGTCGTCCGTGACGACCACAGCACTGTCCTCCTCATCCTTGTCAGCATCCAGAACCTTCCAAGCAGAACAGCAGCACAGTCAGTGAAACACACTTGACCTCTGGTGAACATCCCTGAATAACATCCTGTACTGAAATCTGATGCCTTTATGAGATATTCAGCTTCAACAGACGACATTTTAAAGAGCCAAATGTTGCTTTGAGTGAGGGTCTTGAGTGACTCAACAGCCAATGAAGATAAGTCATGTGATGAAGATGTCTCTCTAGTTGCCCCCCCCCCCCCCCCCCCCCCCCCGCCACCTACGTCCAGGATGGCGTTGAGGGCGCGGGCCGTCACATGGGGGCAGATGTCGGTGAACACGGTCCTGCAGACCTGGCGGATGTGGCGGCTGGGCTGAGAGAGGAGAGCCAATAGGATGTCCACCACCACCTCAGCCCAGTGAGGCTCCTCCTCTTGCTGCTCCCCCTCAGCTGCAGACACACAGACAGGAACTCCCATGAACACCCATGAACGCCCCCATGACAACGAGCATCAGGGCTCTGAAGGTTAAGGGTTTATCCCCCATTAAATCCAGAGGTGTGATGAGGTCATCCAGAGGTGTGATGAGGTCATCCAGAGGTGTGATGAGGTCATACCTGCTGCTCTCTTCTTCCTCTTCTTCCTCTCCTTGGCTTTCTGCATGCAGCTCTGCAGGTCTGTCATCAGCTCCACAAACTCATCTGGAGCCTTGAGAAGCAACACACACCAATGATCTCACGGCCGTCAACACACACACACACTCCCCTCCCCCCTGGGTGCTAGCAGACGAGCTCACCTTGAAGAGGTGGATTCCGACCAGGAGGAGGAGCTGCTGGAAGACACGCCCCTCTGGACTGTTGGCCCTCTTTGCTTTCCTTCTCAGCTTTGCCACCGACGACAGCATGCTGGAGAAACAGCAACAGATCAGTGATGTCATCGCTGCTGTGACATCACTGACAGAACTCCGGTCCGCAGAGTGATGTCATGCAGGTCAGCTGGGCTGTGTGGTGTTCAAGAAACTCCATCTCCCAGCATGCCTCAGTTACCTGTCCCAGGCCTGTCTCTGTAGGCTGTTGAAAGGCTGTGTGGAGGAGGCGTGATGAGGCTGTTTCAGCAGACTGTCAGCAAACTGCACCATGAAGTAGATCCACATGGACCCGTCCTGACGCACGCCACGGAGCCGCCGCTGGTTCAGGGGCTCCGCCTCCACAGGGTCTCCCAGCAGGGACAGCTGGTTCATGTGCTGCAGGATGCTGGAGGATTTACAAAAAACAAACATGTATTTAGATGGCTAAAGTGTTAAATCTAGTGGCAAAAGGTGTGTGTGTGTGTGCGTTGCATAAGATAAACACATCTATCCAAGCCAACTTTAGCGATGCAGTTCGGTAGAAGGTAAAAGGATAAATCTAATCAAATCAAAATGTATTTGTATAGCCCGTTTTACAAGCAATGTCACAGAGGGCTTCACATATGCCCATAGAACTGCCCCTCAACCAACGTAAACCCTCAAGGAAGACAAGGAAAAACTCCCGGAAAATCTCACTAGGGAGAAAAAATGGAAGAAACCTTGGAAGGAGCAATTCAGTGAGGGATCCCCTCCTCCAGGGACGGTTGGGGAAAGTGAAGAGCAGAACACAGGATAAATCTCTCACCTAAAGGCGCCATTGATGAGGACAGCTCGAGTGCGCTGGTCCAGAGGGACCGACAGGACAGCCTGTGTCTCTGGGACGTCTGCAGTGGCCTCCACTGCTGTGAAGAAGGCGTGGAAGAACACAAACCTGCCAGAACACAGACGCAGCAGCAGTTAGCATCTAGGCTAACATCAGAACACCTGAGCAGTACATTTCCATTTATTCATTTAGCAGACGCTTTTATCCAAAGCGGCTTACAAGAGAGAGCTTTTACAAAGAGCATCAGTCATTGAGCATAGCAACGTGATAGACCCCAAATACAGTGGGTTTTTTAGATCGTGAGTCATACATCATGAGAACCAATAAATGCCAAGGGAAGAACTATAAATGCATAACACAACAATTGTGACCATAAAGCAAGAGATACATCAAACAACACTGGAAAGTCACCATATGGGGACCAACAGATTGTTCTAAAGCACTTTAGATTATGTGAAGTGCCATACTATTCCTAAGTGCCATTCAATTCTTTAAATAGGTGAGTTTTAAGCCTTCTCTTGAAGCAGTAGCAGAGCCAGCTCACCTGGCGATGTTCACCACCACATCCTCATCTTTCTGCACTTGGTTGTTTTCCACGATTGAGACAAGACGAGGGATGATCCACTTCCTCAGACGGAATATGGAGCTCTCTTTCCTGGGGGCCAATCAAGAGAGATTCATGGACTTGAGGTTGGAGGTAGATAATGGATGGATTGTAGGACCCTAGATAAACAGTACTTCCATTATCTCTCTCTCTGTTTCTCTCTCACACACACACACACCACTCTGCAGGTGCTTGTAGACATTTACATACATCACATTTAGTCATTTATCAGACGCTCTTATCCAGAACGACTTACAGCAAGTACAGGGACATTCCCCCTGAGGCGAGTAGGGTGAAGTGTCTTGCCCAAGGACACAACATCCTGTTGGCACAGCCGGGGACTGTCCTGATTTTCTAACTGCTCAGCCCCCCTGACCCTCTTCTCAGGGTCCCTACTCACTGTCCTCCCTCCTCCTGGTTCTCCTTCTGCCTCCGGGTGCTGAAGTCTAAGCAGGCGTCCATGTCTGGGTGGAGGAACATGTCCTGGAGCCAGGCCACGTAGCTGCGGAGGGCAGGGGGGTGCAGGTGCCCCACAACCCTCCAGGCAGACGGCACCACAGGGTAACCCTGGTTAGTGAGCAGGGAGAAGCTCTTCATCACAGCCAGCTGCTTGTCCTCGTCTGGGCAGCTGCACAGGAAGTCGCTCACGTAAGTCTCCATCTCCGGGGCAAACTTGAAGCGGTCAGGGAGCTGAGGTGGAAGGGGGGGTCGGGGTGAAGGGTCACATTCACAGAACAAGCAGGCATGGATGTAATGCTGACTATGTTTATTTGGATATTAGCTGCATTCATTTAAATAAAATGTAATATTACAAAAATAAGTAACTATGAAACATCAAGGTTATATATACGTATCTCTAAGTATATGTTAATGTATAAGTCTCTATGTAATATGAATGTATTAAGTTGGATATGAAGATTTAAGATGACAGAGACTGTAGTATGTCCTTTCTCACTAACATGTTTGAGACGTTCCTCTGTTCAGTAGAGGACATGAGGACCCACCTGTGCAGATACCACATGGTCTCCATAGTGACGCATCACCTCCCCCGACAGCACCTGCTTGATCTGGGACAGGGACAGCAGGGGCAGGGCACTGCCCAGCAGGCGGAACGCCAAGTACCTGGGAAGAGGGGGCGTGGCCAGAGACAAGCACAGGTTAGGACTTTTCCATCAGGAGAAAGAACAATAAGAACTAGAGGATTATTTGAAGGTAGCATCTTGGTCTAGGTACAAGTACAGGGTAATGAAATACAGTTAGCATCCAACCAGAAGTGCAAAACAGGTATTACAACAGAATATAATAATATTGGTAATTGGTCATTGGTAATAGTTCTAATGTTTAGTATGTGTTTATCATTGTCAGGTTCTTACTGCGTGGGGCCCTGCCCGTCTTTGAGCATGCCGTTGATGATGGCCTCTTTCCAGAAGAGCTCGAAGTTCTCCTCCTTCAGAGACACCTGCAGGAGGTCCAGGGCTACACCAGGTAACTGCTGATCCTTCTTCACTGAGCGGGCTGCAATCCTCAGTACCTCTGTCAGTCTGGGAGGAGGAAGAGGAGGGAGGAAGAGGACAGAACACCAAGGTTGGTCAGAACAGACAGGTACCCTCTTTTCAAGCTTCATCCACAATCTGACAGGATGAACTGAGGTGATGAGGGGAGGAGACCCACTTGGGCAGGTTGTCAGGGGTGATGATGGTGGAGGTTCCCAGCAGCTTGTTGAGCTTCTTGGGCTTGAGAACCTGAGGGAAACGCTGCAGAGCCACCAGAAGGAGCTGCAGCTGTTCTGGGGAGCTGAAGGCTGACGACAGGTCGCTCTTAAGAGCACCTAGCAACACCTCCTCAAACACCTCCACTGGTGTCTGTAACACACACCAGACACATACACACCGGTCACACACACACAAAAAAACTCTTTAGGATACCCATAACAGCAGAAGATCAATCCAAGCTTGGATTCATCTGAAATGTTTGCCAGTAGATGATCCTCTTATGAGCTGCAGCTGGAGCCTGAGGTGAGTCCAGCATCAGTTACCTCACTGAGGATGTCCACCATGGTCTTCCTGGGAAGGTCCTTCAGATGTTCTCTGTGCTGAGAGAGATTCTGGAGGAGCTGAACACACTGCAGCAGAACCTGGGGCTCCTGGAACACACACACACACAGGTCACACACAGGTCACACAATATCACACACGAACAGAAACATTTTAAATATAAGTCTTACCTTGAAGAGTCGGCCGGACTGAGAGAGAGCAAGAACGCCAAAGAAGTTTCCAAACAAGGCATTTCTGATCAGTTTCTGCAGAAGACACACAGGAAGGTCAGAAGAAACACACACAAACACACACAGTAAGGTCTGGGTAGCTCTGACTGTGCAGCCAGCGACTCTAAGCAGCTTCAGCTGTGAGGAAGATGAGTCTGTGTACCTTCTTCACTGTCTTCAGGTTGTGTTTGTCTTTGATCAGATCCAGAGCGCTTTGCAAGGGGGTTTCTTCAAACACACTCAGAACCTGGCAACCGCAAACAACAGAAAAAACAACAACAACAATAAATATGCCTGAATTCTTCTATAGTCTTTATCTATAGTATTAGTACTTTATCTCATTATCTTATCTTCATCTTATATGTATAGTATAGAGGTATAGTACTAACACTAACCCTAGCACAGGACACCCGGGGTAACTTACCTGACTCAAAGCCAAGCTGAACCCTGGACGAGCCACTTCCCTGGTGTGTCCCAGTCCATCAACCAGTCTCTTCAAGCTGTAGGTCAGTTCATCAGGCTGAAACACAGAAGACAATCACATCACTGATCAGAGAAGCAGATGGAGTCAGATAGCTCAATGGTTAAGGCGTTGGCTTCATGATCGGAAGGTTGTGAGATCGGCACGGCACTTCACCCTACTTGCCTCAGGGAGAATGTCCCTGTACTTACTGTAATTTAAATGTAACAGTGACACAGAAGACAATCACTGATCAGAGAAGTAGTAACAGAAACACAATAATGATGATGTTGTAGTTGGTGAGTTAGCTTGGCAGCTAGTGAGCTAAGCAGTGAAAACATCATCCCACCTTCTTACTGTTCTTTAAATATTCCAGCAGATTTTCTATCGCTTTTAATCGTATTTCCTGATCAGGTTTGGCGACATCCCAGAAGAAGTCCAGGAACTCTCTGTTCTGTAGGAGGATCCCTTTAGAATCAGTGACTTTAGGTCTCACTGCTTCAGTCTCCATTTCCCCCATGTTGTCAGGAGTTACAGCAGCAGAAAGACACACGTGTTTATCCGGAGAGACACGTGCTTGACCCCCAGAACCGAGAACTTCCGGTGCTTAGCGGAAATGAACAATGAAAAAAAAATAAAGCTGGTGTTGAGCTTCCGGTCCAGGTTCAGGAAGTGAGCAGTTCGAGCAGCTGGTGACTAAAGATCCTGATAATATGGAACTCAGACTGACTAACACAACATGGAGACTCTTAATATGGGGATTTATCTTTAATATTATATTTGGTAAGTGTGTTAATCTTTAATATTATATTTGGTAAGTGTGTCACAGTTTGATATCTAAACCAGCCGCAGGGTTAGTTAGCTAGTTCAGGTAGATATGAGGCAGCTGTTGTTTGACTATGCTAAGCTAGTTAGCATCCGACATTGTACATCATAGTTGTATTATTCTTCTTATAATCTCTTCTGTGTTCACTTTAGTAACTATTATATCATGTTTTAGTTATTTAAATACATAAAAACTATGAAGCTCATGTCGGTACATGTCGAGCAAAGCGCGCAGGTTGATGAAGACGGTAAACAAAGACTAAATCTGGCAATGTTGATATAATAAAGATAATGTTGATATAATAAAGATAATGTTGATATAATAAAGATAATGTTGATATAATAAAGATAATGTTGATATAATAAAGATCAGTTTAATGTTGATATAATAAAGATAATGTTTATATAATAAAGATAATGTTGATATAATAAAGATCAGTTTAATGTTGATATAATAAAGATCAGTTTAATGTTGATATAATAAAGATAATGTTGATATAATAAAGATAATGTTGATATAATAAAGATCAGTTTAATGTTGATATAATAAAGATCAGTTTCTATTAATGTTGATATAATAAAGATCAGTTTGACAAGAATCAGTATTTGTTTTTATCAATCTCTGTTTATCGTGTATTTCGTGTACAGGAGCTATTTACAGTTGAACTAATTTCCTGAGTAACATAACTAACCTGTTTACAAACTGGTCCTTGTCATATAATAAAAGTACATGAATTACTGCAGTATAATACTAAGAGGTGAAGGTTGTTGTGTGCTTCATCAGGTTTGCCTCCCAGTGCAGCGATAAAGATGTTCACCCCTGCAGAGCTGATGGTGGAGAACGGGACCACAGGTGTTCTAAAGTGTTCCTTCACCTCTCTGGAGGTGGTCAGCAGCCGGGCGTTTGTCACCTGGAACTTCCGTCCGCTCGGTGCAGATCCGTCCAGCTCGGGAATCTCGGTGAGAGAAACTGTTTATGTGTCTGTGGAACCTCCTTCAGATGGTCAGGTGCTCAGCTGGATCCTCCTTCAGGTGCTCAGCTGGAACCTCCTTCAGATGGTCAGGTGTTCAGCTGGAACCTCCTTCAGATGGTCAGGTGTTCAGCTGGAACCTCCTTCAGATGGTCAGGTGTTCAGCTGGAACCTCCTTCAGATGGTCAGGTGCTCAGCTGGAACCTCCTTCAGATGGTCAGGTGCTCAGCTGGAACCTCCTTCAGATGGTCAGGTGTTCAGCTGGAACCTCCTTCAGATGGTCAGGTGCTCAGCTGGAACCTCCTTCAGATGGTCAGGTGCTCAGCTGGAACCTCCTTCAGATGGTCAGGTGTTCAGCTGGAACCTCCTTCAGATGGTCAGGTGTTCAGCTGGAACCTCCTTCAGATGGTCAGGTGCTCAGCTGGAACCTCCTTCAGATGGTCAGGTGCTCAGCTGGAACCTCCTTCAGATGGTCAGGTGCTCAGCTGGAACCTCCTTCAGATGGTCAGGTCCAGGAAGTAGCAGTTTCCGGCCATTATACTGCTGTGTGAATAAGGTTTACAGGACGTGAGTGTGTGTGTGTGCAGTGAAACTGCTGTCTGCTAGTGGCAGCTGCTAGTCTAGTACAGTGGTTCTCAACCCTGGTCCTCAGGGCCCACTGTCCTGCATGTTTTAGATGTTTCCTTGCTCCAACACACCTGATTCAAATTAATGAGTCATTATGAAGCTCTGCAGAAGCCTGATAATGACAATTCATTTGAATCAGGTGTGTTGGAAGGGGGAAACATCTAAAACATGCAGGACAGTGGGCCCTGAGGACCAGGGTTGAGAACCACTGATCTAGTAGGTTCCTGATATGTAACTGCATGTTTCTGTCATTGTTTCTAGGTTCAGCCATTTTGACATTCTTTTTAATCCCTTTGCTACCTTCTCGTTTCTGGAGCAGATATTCTACTACAGTGCAGGGAAGGAGTTTCAGGGAAGCCTTCCTCAGTTCATAGACAGAATCAAGTGGGTGGGCGATCTGAACAAGATGGATGGGTCGGTTCAGCTGCTTCACGCTCAGTTCAACGACAACGGAACCTACCTGTGTGACGTGAAGAACCCGCCTGACATCTCAGGAACCCCCTCACGCACGGAGCTACGAGTCGTTTTGAAAGGTGAACATGTTTAGACATGTAGGATTATGACTGAAACACATTGGTATTGTCTAAGGGACTGACTGGTTGTGTTGGTGTTCAGCTGTGGTGTGGTGGTGTGATGGTGTGTTGGTGTGATAGTGTTCAGGTGTGTTGATGTTCAGGTATGTTGGTGTTGTGGTGTTCAGGTGTGTTGGTGTTGTGGTGTTCAGGTGTGTTGGTGTTGTGGTGTGATGGTGTTCAGCTGTGGTGTTCAGGTGTGTTAACAGCTGTGTTCAGGTGTGTTAACAGCTGTGTTCAGGTGTGTTAACAGCTGTGTTCAGGTGTGTTAACAGCTGTGTTCAGGTATGTTGTGGTGTTCAGGTGTGTTTACAGATGTGTTCAGGTGTGTTTACAGCTGTGTTCAGGTGTGTTTACAGCTGTGTTCAGGTGTATTAACGGCTGTGTTCAGGTGTGTTTACAGCTGTGTTCAGGTGTGTTTACAGATGTGTTCAGGTGTGTTTACAGCTGTGTTCAGGTGTGTTTACAGATGTGTTCAGGTGTGTTAACAGCTGTGTTCAGGTGTGTTAACAGCTGTGTTCAGGTGTGTTAACAGCTGTGTTCAGGTGTGTTAACAGCTGTGTTCAGGTGTGTTTACAGCTGTGTTCAGGTGTGTTTACAGATGTGTTCAGGTGTGTTTACAGCTGTGTTCAGGTGTGTTTACAGCTGTGTTCAGGTGTGTTAACAGCTGTGTTCAGGTGTGTTAACAGCTGTGTTCTGCTGTGTCTTTGCTCCCCAGAGTCCCTCCCTCAGACCAGTACAGGTGTCATAGTGGGCGCTGTGTTCGGTGCCGTCATTGGTCTCATCCTTATCGCCTTGGTAACCTGCCTGATCATTAAGAGGCATCAAACACAACATGAGTATGAGGGGTAAGTGAACTGCTGAGCACTGCTGCCACAGGTACCTGGGGGTCAGGGGCTGGGGGTCAGGTACCTTGGGGTCAGAGGTTAGGGGGTCAGGAGGGGTCAGATGGTCAGCCCTGCTTTTGAACTGAATTCATTCAAACAGAACAGACCTGACATTAACAGTCTGTTAGTGTTCTGGATGTTGTTTCTACAGAATGTTCTCCTCCTGCTGTGTCTTCAACACACCTTGTTTCAAATCTCTCACTGCATGCAGCTAAAGCATCACACTGACCCTAGCACAGGTGTGTTTACCTGTCGTGGTCTAGTGCTGCTGCTGTGTACCTGACCAGCTCTAAGACCTCACTCTAACCTACCAGGGGGATCTTCACTAACAGGTGTTTAGTGCTTGAGTTTTCAGGGGGTCATACCGTAACTGTTTTGGTGAGTTATCTTGTTCAAAGTGACCTTAGGAGAATGTCAAGATTCATCTTGATTTGGTCCGTTCAGTCAACAGTCAAAATGATCATGAAGGTCATTGAATAATATTTTCCTTGTCTCAGTTTAGTAATTGTGAAAGTTTATTCAGACCTGATCAGAATCCTGTTCCCAAACAAGATAAGGTGTCACTAGCTTCAAGCGAAAACTGATTTGAGTATCAGGGATGTTGATTTCCAACATTTCAACATCTCTTGTGTTCACACACACTCCTAGGTCCAGACAAGCGCATGGTGAAGGTTGGCATGTCATCTAACAGTCATGTCCCTGTCCTCTGTCTGTCCTCCTCACTGCTAACTGTCATGTCCCTGTCCTCTGCTGGTTACTGTCCTCCTCACTGCTAACAGTCATGTCCCTGTTCTTTGCTGGTTACTGTCCTCCTCACTGCTAACAGTCATGTCCCTGTCCTTTGCTGGTTACTGTCCTCCTCACTGCTAACAGCCTGCAGCAGATCTGTTAGGATCATATCAGAGATCTCTACTGCAGCAGATCTGTTAGGATCATATCAGAGATCTCTACTGCAGCAGATCTGTTAGGATCATATCAGAGATCTCTACTGCAGCAGATCTGTTAGGATCATATCAGAGATCTCTACTGCAGCAGATCTGTTAGGATCATATCAGAGATCTCTACTGCAGCAGATCTGTTAGGATCATATCAGAGATCTCTACTGCAGCAGATCTGTTAGGATCATATCAGAGATCTCTACTGCAGCAGATCTGTTAGGATCATATCAGAGATCTCTACTGCAGCAGATCTGCCTCTCTTGAGATCTTGTGATGTTTACTTCTCAGCATGATTAGTCTGATATATTACTGGAACATTTGGGGAGAGTTGAGGCAGACGACTTTAAACTAACTCTGTAAACTAATAAGATCTAAATGAACTGTAATAGACGTCATTCAGCCTCCAAGGCTGGACGGTTTATTCTGCAGTAGTTAGTCCCTCAGCATGTCCACTAATCTCTCCAGTAGATGTGACTTATCTAAGATCATCTGTTCTACACCCTCAAAGGTCCACAAAGTCTTTCTGTTTGAACTGAATGGATGTGACCTGTCCACATGTCGGTGTTCATCATCAGACATGTGACTGAGTATCTGAGTGGAAATGAGTCAAAGCAGACCGTCATTTGTGTCTAAAACATAAATAAATGGGCCGAGACAATGTCCATTAACTTTGACCTCAAAATATTTAGAATGATTTATATCGAATTGTATTTTTTTTTTTTTTACGATCAGAAAAGCAATTTCATCTTTTCAAAAGCTTAACCATCTCTCATTGCATTTTTTGTCAATTTCCTATATTTGTCTGTCTTGTCTGTGTTTTGTGTTCATGCTCATGCCAACACTTCACACACACACACACACACACACACACACACCCCCCACACACACACACACCCCACACACACACCCCAGCTGCACGTCAGTAGAGAGTATGAGCTCCCACCCTGCACGCCCGGGGAAGAAGTCAGCCTCCAGCTCGGAGGCTTCAAGGTGCAGCAGCAGCAGCCCATCCGCTCCGCTGCAGGTAGGAGCTGTGAGTTACACCGCCACCCACACCTCAGGGGTCTGTTCCTCTCTCTGGGGGGTCTGCACCCACACCTCAGGGGTCTGTTCCTCTCTCTGGGGGGTCTGCACCCACACCCCATGGGTCTGTTCCTCTCTCTGGGGGGTCTGCACCCACACCTCAGGGGGTCTGTTCCTCTCTCTGGGGGGTCTGCACCCACACCCCAGGGGGTCTGTTCCTCTCTCTGGGGGGTCTGCACCCACACCTCAGGGGGTCTGTTCCTCTCTCTGGGGGGTCTGCACCCACACCTCAGGGGGTCTGTTCCTCTCTCTGGGGGGTCTGCACCCACACCCCAGGGGGTCTGTTCCTCTCTCTGGGGGGTCTGCACCCACACCCCAGGGGGTCTGTTCCTCTCTCTGGGGGGTCTGCACCCACACCCCTGGGGTCTGTTCCTCTCTCTGGGGGGTCTGCACCCACACCTCAGGGGTCTGTTCCTCTCTCTGGGGGGTCTGCACCCACACCCCAGGGGTCTGTTCCTCTCTCTGGGGGGTCTGCACCCACACCTCAGGGGTCTGTTCCTCTCTCTGGGGGGTCTGCACCCACACCTCAGGGGGTCTGTTCCTCTCTCTGGGGGGTCTGCACCCACACCCCAGGGGTCTGTTCCTCTCTCTGGGGGGTCTGCACCCACACCTCAGGGGGTCTGTTCCTCTCTCTGGGGGGTCTGCACCCACACCTCAGGGGTCTGTTCCTTTCTCTGGGGGGTCTGCACCCACACCTCAGGGGTCTGTTCCTCTCTCTGGGGGGTCTGCACCCACACCTCAGGGGGTCTGTTCCTCTCTCAGGGGGTCTGTTCCTCTCTGGGGGGTTGTACAGTTTGCTCAGTGAATAACCGTCTCCGTTGCAGCCATGAGCCCTCTGGCCCTCGTGTGGCCCTCAGTCAGGTTAGTGGTTCAGCTGATCTTGTGACTGTAAGCAGAGAAACAGGCTTGCTGTTCTTCCACCAGACCATGTGATGTGGTCGATGTGTGCAGAAGTGAAACTAGTTCCTCCTCACAAACCCCCAGTCAGAAGGTGCTGATCTCTTAGACTCTGATGATCAACAGCTTGTTCTGCTGTAGCTGTATGAAGCTAACAGAAAACACTGTGGTCTTTGCCTCTTCTACATAGTTACATGTCAGTAATCTTCATATTGCTCTCTCTCTAACCCCCCCCCCCTTGCAGGGCCCGGTGATCTACGCCCAGCTGGACCACTCAGGAAACCAAAGCCCAAACTCCATCCACAAGATAGAGCCAGTGGTCTATGCTGACATCCGGAAAAACTAGACCCAGGTGGGGTGAGAGGGGGTGGGGTGAAAGGGACAGACCACGGTGGCTCGCTGCTGGGAAGAGGGGGCTAAGGGGGAGTGGGGGGGGGTACAGGGAGGTGGGGTTAGTTGAAGATGCTGTTGCTAGGTGGTTAGTTGGTTGAATATGCTGTTTCATGTTCTACATTTTTAAGTTCTGTCTGCTGAAAGCCTTACTTATGCATGTGTGATCGAAAAGCATGTATTCTGAAGCTTTTAATCATGAAAAAATAATACACTCAAAGTTCACTACATTACTGTAAAAAGAAGGAGGATTGACTCTAAATACAGGGACCATAGAAACACCACAATTTCATTCCAAATATATCTTCCAATTGTCAAAATTGAAGATTTAATGTCTTAAGATGTAATGGTACAAAACCAGTCATTTTTTGATTAGAATGCCAATGAGGTCATGGTTATAATGGTTATTGTCTTGTCTTTTATGCTTTATTGAAACTTTGCCTGTTGCAAGTTCAATTTAACAAATGAATGCAAACATATTCCAAATGTCTTCAGATTATGTTTACGGTTCTGCATGTAATTTATTTACTAACCAACATTATTCCTGTGAAATATTCCATGCCTTGAGAGAGCAGTTTAAACAGGGTCTGTATAGTAGTTGGACAGTTACAGAACGCCTTAAAGAAATTCCTCTTTCATCTCGTGGAAGTTATGGGCCAAATATCAACCATGTACTCTTTGTTTTTATTACTGTGCTTTTGAACTGGTTTTGTGCTTTGAAATGCATTTACATGTATTTTGCTGGATTTCATTTTTGTATGCTTAAATGCCAAATCTGTCTTTTCCATTTTTCCATTTGTCTGTTTCCTTCATGAATCTGTTTGATTCTAAACTTTTGATTCCTGATGCAGTTTCCTTCATCTCTAAACAACATTTGTGAATAAGATTAGTTCTAAAGTATAGTGCTACTTACTGTAATTATTTTCACTATACTTAACTAAGCCTGAATTATTTCTTGGCTCCAGGAATGTCTATGGAGCGTTTCAGAATTCAGAAAGTTTATATTGTTTTATCATGTTATGTTTGTCCAAAGTATTATTTTTATTCTTATTGCATGGCTTCTGCTTCTGATAGTAATCCTCTACTGGCTTCTGATGTTTGTGATTGTATCTTTCATCATTCTTGGCAATCATCTCTGACCAATCCCAAGGCAAATATCATTCCTTCATTACCAAGTTGCCAGCATCATGTGTTGTGAAAGGAGAAGGGTTAGGAATATTAGGAATGTTAGCTAAAATATGCTGGATCTCCTTCACATCTCATGATGTGCTTGTGTAGTGATACATGGGTGCTTTTTATTGTGGTAAAACTCATGAATTCTTAAAACATTTTAAGTCCCTGAAATTACTGTGTGACATCATTTGGAAGAGTACTGTTTTAAATACCCATTCCATGCTCAGACCTGTTAAGTAGCTCATTAGACCCAGAGTGTCCAAGAAGAGCTTTTTAATCCTAAGAGGAGGTCTATCTGTCAGCTGGACAGAGACTGACTGTCTGTCTGTCTGTCTGTCTGAGCTGGACAGAGACTGTCTGTCTGTCTGTCTGAGCTGGACAGACTGACTCTCATGAACACTACACCCATCCACAGCTCTCATTGGTGTGTTAGATATGCAGACCACGGACACTCTGTGTTTAATATATGGAATCATTTTATGCTTGTTTTATGCTTGTTTGTATTTCATATCTTAAGTTGTTGCAAATCTGCACTATGTGTGTGTGTTTAGTGTCAAACTGCCAGCGCTGTGATTGAACTTCCCAGCTTTCATTCAATGTCGTAAAACTGGAATATAGAACATTTAGTGCCTTTTGCATTTCATCTACTAACTTGAACACCTGCTTAATATGGAAAAGATAAGATTCATTTATTTTCCTTTGTTACTTTTATACACACTTATTTGTATCTGATGGTCTGATTTGATATAAAAAAAACTTGCCAACTTCACATCTGTGTCATGATCAAGGTTTGTATTCAGTTATCATGTTCAAATCAGTCCAGTGTTTGTTGATGCTGGTCAGTTTGTTTAGGATAAACAGTTTTGTTCTGCTTCCTGTTAAAGGAGATATAATGTGATTCCAGTTTCATACTTAAAACGGGGAAAGATGGTGTTATAGCCCGGCTCGTTTTGGAGAGCAGTAAGGTATGTTTGGGAAATTTAAATTAAGATTGGAAGAGACAACAGGACAGGTTCTGGTTTAGTGAAAGTGTTTAATTAATTTAATTAAATATAAAGTACAAAAAATAAAGTACAACTCCAAATATAACAAATAGCAAACTCTAGGTCAACCTAAATGACACGTAACCAATACTAACGAAGTGAACTGATCACTGATTCACAGCCGCCCTGCACTGTGGACACATAAACTATTTAAAGAGAAGCTGGGCTTGATTTCCGTCTTCTGATTGGTAGGTTGAGCGGTCTCAGCTCCAGAAAAGGACCAATCCACGACAGGGAATCAAACACCTAAATTTGCATAATCGGCAAAGTTTGATTGCAGTCTTCTGATTGGCAGGTTTATTGCCGTCTTCTGATTGGCAGGTTGGGCGGTCTCAGCTTCAGAAAAGGACCAATCCACGACAGGGAATCATACACCTGAATTTGCATAATCGGCAGGATCATGATTAAGTGCGAACAAAAAGGGGCTGGCAGGGGCGGTAACAAGGGGAAGGGAATTCTATTGATCCAAGATGGCATCTAAAGTTTAAGATAAGATAAACCTTCATTTGTCCTAACCTAAATTGCAGCACACAGAGTTGCAGGGTAATAATAACAATAAGGGGGGCACGATATGGTACAGTATAAAAAATAATTGAATAAAAAAATAAGTAATAAGTAAGTCAAGTACGCGGTTAAGTGAGTGGTTCCTGTCTCGTTATGAATCATTTCCTGATGAGGAAAAGTCTAATATATGAAGATTCAGTTTCAGAGTTTAAATGCAGACCAGGGACGTTTCTACGATTGAAAGAAAGGGGGGGCTTAGCCCCTGGCATTTTCTGTCGACGGGGGGGGGGGGGGGGGGGGGGGGGGGGGGTGGTAGTCGCACCGCAGTCCGATGCGAGCCAGCGATTCCCATAGACATCCGTTTTTCACTCGTTTTTCGAACTTGTGGGTTACATTTTTGACGCTCAAGTGACCGACATTTAACCGAGAGCATCCGGTAATTTTTCGAAATAAAATATTGCTATTAATTATCGTGTTTCTTCGGCGGCCCGATAATAATCCCGATAATTATTTAGGGGGGCTGAAGAACATTTAGGGGGGGCTTCAGCCCCCCTAAAACAGGGCTAACGACGCCCATGATGCAGACTATGTTGTTCCACTTCCCCAGAAAGTCAAGAGTTCGATCACGTAAAACATTTGTGAATGTGCAGTATTCTTCCCAGCTACCAGATGGCAGTACTACAGCTCGTGAATGTGCAGTGGTTCTCCCACCAGATGGCAGTAATGCGTCTTCAGCGCTTCTAAATCTGACCAATAGACTCTTATTCTACCGTTACCATGACAACGAGTGAACGCTGTTCTACCATACTGCAGTCACGTTATCATCGTATTCTGACTCTTAACCCTGGATAAAGACTCTTAACCCGGGATAAAGACATGTTATCCTGCTGGATGAGGACTAGAATAACCCGGGACAAACCTAGAATCATCCACATTAGTCCGGTTCGAAGACTTTGTCGTGGTCGATGAGTAGAAATGTTGCCAGATTAACCTAGCTAGCAAAGTGGCTAACTAATGAGCTCTTAGGGTCTCTATATTATCTGTATTATCTCTATATTATCTCTATTATCTCTATATTATCTCTATATTATTTATATTATCTTTATATTATATTATTCTATTATAAAGTTCTTAAATCTGCAGGAAAATCCACATTAAGAAGCTGTAAAAGATCAGAAGCAGCTGGTTCAGTAACGATGTCAGATATCTGGAACACAGATACTGGAGAAGCTGTTTATAGATCCAGAGATGTGATCAGAAACCTCCAGATCAGGTTAGTTAAGATGTTTAATATCAATTAAAGTCAAGTTAACCTCGCCTAAGAAGACATGTACATAGTTGTCTTGTGATTTCCGTGCTGCAGTACTTAATAATTTATGTTTAAATGAAGTTTTAAAACGTGAATGAAGTGAAACCTTGTTTTCTTTGGGTGACAGAATTCCTACTTTTATACTTTCTGCTGCATCATCTTATACATCTGAAGCACTTTAATATGGTGACAAAGATAATAAAGATGTATTGTGTGTAGTTTGTATGTTGTGTTAAGTGTGATGGTGTTTCAGGGTTCGTATGGAGAAGGTCACCTCCACAGCTGCTTTATCTCAACACCTCCAGCAGCAGGTCATTCATCAGCAGGAGAGTGGCATCATTGAACTGGACACCTTCACACAGGCACGGGCAGGTAATACAAACTTACAAACTTAAGACATATTAAGCATTTTGTTTTGTTTGTATTGTTGACTGTTGAGTAAATAGTCCTCTTGATATTTGCGTCTGATAACTGTCTTCTTGCTGTTTGGTTTCAGCTGGTGATGATGAAGAGGAGGTGGTGATTGGTTGGCAGGAGAAACTGTTCAGTCAGGTAATTCAGACACATTTAAAGTCATTTCATCAGTTAACATTAGTAGATAAATGAACAGTGGTTTATGTTTGTATGTGTGTGTTTGCCTGTGTGTCTGTGCGCGTGTGTGTGTGCCTGTGTGTGTGTGCGCGTGTGTGTGTGTCTGTGCGCGTGTGTGTGTGCCTGTGTGTCTGTGCGCGTGTGTGTGTGCCCGTGTGTGTGTGCCTGTGTGTCTGTGCGCGTGTGTGTGTGCCTGTGTGTCTGTGCGCGTGTGTGTGTGTCTGTGCGCGTGTGTGTGTGCCTGTGTGTGTGTGCCTGTGTGTCTGTGCGCGTGTGTGTGTGCCTGTGTGTGTGTGCCTGTGTGTGTGTGTGCCTGTGTGTGTGCCTGTGTGTGTGTGTGCACAGTATGAAGTGGACTTGTATCAGAGTGAGTCTGCCTGTCAGACCCCTCTCGAGAGGCAGTACAGGGCTGAGATCTTGGCCATGGACGGGAAACCGAGACGCAATCGCAGGATCTTCACCTACACCGACTTCGACCGATACACCATTTGGGAAGGGGTACGCTTCAAACGCTTCACACAGACGCTTCAGATGCTTCATACAGACGCTTCAGACGCTTCAGATGCTTACCTCTGCTTCAGGTTTCAGACACCCTAAAGTCGCATGGTTCAAAGTCTAAAGCCACTCAGTGATAGAGCATTATTAGGGCTGCACATCCAGAGGTTACAGGTTCAGATCCGACCTGCCGCTTTAGATAATAGCATCTGTTGAGAAGTGAAAGTGTTAAGTAGTGTCTCACATGATCACATGACACACAATGTTAATGCTGTAGTGCTGACTTGGTGTTAAGGCTGTAGTGGTGACTTGGTGTTAAGGCTGTAGTGGTGACTTGGTGTTAAGGCTGTAGTGGTGACTTGGTGTTAAGGCTGTAGTGGTGACTTGGTGTTAAGGCTGTAGTGGTGACTTGGTGTTAAGGCTGTAGTGGTGACTTGGTGTTAAGGCTGTAGTGGTGACTTGGTGTTAAGGCTGTAGTGGTGACTTGGTGTTAATGCTGTAGTGAATCTGTTGTTGTGTTCCTGACTGTAGCACTCTGTGAGCGTGCTCAGTTCGTCCCCCAGACACACCTTCCTCACAGACAGGATGGCTAATGTGAGGCACCGACGACAGGACAGGCGGCCAGTGTAGGTCCCCAACACACCCAGCACAATCACAGCTACACACTCCAACACACCCCTACACAGATACACACTCCAACACACACAATCACTGCTGACCTTGCTTGAGTAATACTCTTCCATGTTGATGGTGTGTGTGTGTGTGTCTACACAGAGACAGCAGCATCTCCAAGTCTAAGATGATCATGTGGGAGCCTACAGAGGAGTTTGTAAAGAGCAGTCATGTGGTGAACACTCCTGTCCAGACCATGCACATCATGGCAGAGCTGGGGGCTCCTGGGAGGTACTGCTGACCTGTCTGTCTTACCTGACTCAGGACAGGCTAACATCCTGGCAGAATGCTGTACTGTATTACTGGATTTACTAGATGTGTGTGTCTGTGTGTGTGTGTGTCTGTGTGTCTGTGTGTGTGTGTGTTCCCCAGCCTGCCGCAGGATTCGGAGTGTGTTCTGTGTACCATCAGAGCCGACAGTAACGGAGTGATCACCATGAAGCCAGACTTTAACAAAGGCAAAGAACCTTACAGGTGACTGAGTTCTATCTAGAACCTTACAGGTGACTGAGTTCTATCTAGAACCTTACAGGTGACTGAGTTCTATCTAGAACCTTACAGGTGAGTGAGTTCTATCTAGAACCTTACAGGTGACTGAGTTCTATCTAGAATCTTACAGGTGAGTGTAGTGTCTGCAAGTGTCTGCAGTACTGTACAGTACTGTTGGGAGTCAGGTGGCTGCGAGGGTTTCCAGTTTGATTCCTGGTTGTGCCAACATGACGTTGTGTCCTTGGGCAAGGCACTTCACCCTACTTGCCTCAGGGGAGGGAATGTCCCTGTACTTGCTGTCAGTGGCTGTGGATAAGAGCGTCCGATAAATGAGTGTGAATGTTGTGGAACATCCTTCCTCCCTGCTGTGGTCTCCAGGGTGGAGGTGGGGGGAGAGAGGAGGGAGGTCTGGTGCTTAACTCTGGAGAACGTTTCATCAGACATCAACCCAGAGGAGAAGGACAGGGAGAAGCGCATGTATACAGACGTGAGCCAACAGGCACCTCCTTTATACACCTTTAAACACCTCCTTTAAGCTCCTCCTTTAAACACCTCCTTTAAACACCTCCAGCACCTCCTTTAAACACCTTCAGCTCCTCCTTTAAACACCTCCTTTAAACACCTTCAGCACCTCCTTTAAACACCTGCTTCAGCACCTCCTTTAAGCTCCTCCTTTAAACACCTCCTTTAAGCTCCTCCTTCAGCACCTCCTTCAAGCTCCTCCTTTAAACACCTCCTTTCAGCTCCTCCTCTGGGCTGCTTGGGTTAGTGAAGATAGTCTGAGACATCAGATGGGGTCCAGACTTCCTGTTTCTCTCTCTGGCTGGACGCTCATACTTCCTGTTCCCCCCCACAGCTGTACACCAGACACAGAGATTACCTCAACAGCCTCGTGGGACAGGACTTTGAGATGGTACGAGATGTCTGATTTCTGATTGATTTAAAGAGCTTTCAAAGTAAAGAGTAGTAGTTGTATCACAGTACTGTTATCACAGTAGTTCCATGTCATTGATGGAGTCAGTCTAACTCTTTATGAGTGACTTAATGGGGTCAGTTTAATGACCTGGTTATAGATTCTGGGAAGTACGATAGACAGATTCTTCTGTTGATTCAAATGTTCTTGTGTGTTTCCGGTTCTCTCAGCCCCCCCCTGGTGTTCTACGCCTCATAGTGAATGGAGAGATAGGTGAGACATGGAGGATACATTCAAATCTCTTATCTGGATTCATATACAGGTTATGTATGAACCAATAATGTTAATAATAAGATGAATCAATTCTCCCTCCCCCCTAGTGTCAGCCCAAGGCTTCGAGTATGATAACCTCTACATACATTACTTCATAGAGCTTCCTGACAGTAAGTACCTCAATGAGAACTGGATCAAATCCCAAACATGTAACTTGACCTTACAAACTAGCAGTACTTCAGAAGAGCTTGCTGTAAGGCACTCTGGATGTGATGAGTGTGTTCTGGGGTTCTAGACTGGTCCAGTCCACCCCTGCAGTCTCTATCAGGAGTGACCCAGACATGTCGCACCCGGACCCTGGGGAAGGTAGGCCCTCCTCATCCTCACCTCCTCCTCTCCCGACCTCCTTTTCCTCCTCTCCTGGTCCTCCATGCTCACTGCTCCTTGTCTTCCTGCAGGATGATGTGTCTTACTTCTGCTTCCCCTTCACCTTCGAGGGGTTCTACAAGAAGGAGGACGAGAGTGAGGGTCAGTACACACACTGCTCTCACACACACACACACACACACACACACACACACACACACACACACACACACACACACACACACACACACACACACACATACACACACACACACTGCTCACACACTGCACTGTGTTCAGGAGGTGTTCAGTACACACAGCTGGACATGACAGCTTGTTTGAGGATGGTCTCTTGCTCATCTCTCCTGTGTTTTGTAGCCTCTCTTCCTCAGTGGCCGGTGTTGTACTTCAAGGTTCTGTCTCTAGACTTCTGGCAGCGCTACAGAACTGAGGGTTATGGATACCTGGTTCTCCCTGCCAGCCCAGGTACAGAGCTAAGGCAGGGTGCATCACACTAAAGCTGTGTGTGTGGGTTTGTGTATGCAGGGTCATGTGATGGTGTGTGTGTGTGTGTGTTCAGGGTCATGTGATGGTGTGTGTGTGTTCAGGGTCATGTGATGGTGTGTGTGTGTTCCACACACAGGGAAGCACACAAGCTCTTGTTCCAGCTGGAGGCCGGTGCAGACAGGAACCGTGTCTGAGCTGAGGAGGTTCTTCATCGGAGGTTCTCCTGAGCTGGAGGATGGCAGCTACGTCAGAGTGCCTGGAACCTTCAAGGTGGGTTCTATCACAACATGAACGCCCCCCCCTCTCCTCCTCCTCCTCCTCCTGTGGATGTGAGGGACTGTGTGAGCATGTGCAGAACAGAGCTGCAGTCCCAGCTGATGAAGTGTGGGACTGTGTTAAGTGTTGTTCCTCTCTCTGCCTGCAGGGGGACAGACTGAGCAGGTTTGGGTTTCGTACCAAGACGACAGGCAGCGTCACCTTCACTCTGCACTGTCTGCAGCAAGCAAGGTGTGTGTGTGTGTCATGTTGTGTGTGTCATGGTGTGTGCGTCATGGTGTGTGTGTGTGTCATGTTGTGTGTGTGTGTGTGTGTCCAGGGCCTTTGTGGATGCCAGCATGCTGAAGAGGAGAAGGCAGAGCTTCCTGGACCAGCTGGGAGGCTTCAGTCAGCAGGGAACTGTGTACAACGTCCTGGGTGAGGAGGGCTGGAGGGGTGGAGGGGTGGAGGAGTGGAGGAGTGGAGGGGTGGAGGGGTGGCGAGGTGGAGGGGTGGAGGGGTGGAGAGGTGGAGGGGTGGAGGAGTGGAGGGGTGGAGGAGTGGAGGGGTGGCGAGGTGGAGGGGTGGAGAGGTGGAGGGGTGGAGATCTTCATTCAGATTCAGAATACTGAATGCTAACATGTCCTCCCTCCCTCCCTCCCTCCCTCCCTCTCAGAGGCCTTCCAGAAGGCCAGGAGGCGTATGCAGGAGGCTAGAGAGAGTCTTCCTAAAGATCTCATCACATCTTCAGGCCAGCTGAACTCAGAGTCTTCTGCCTAAACCTTCTACACGGTCACCAGCCTCTGCTCATCATGGTTTATAGAAATAATTCAGTCCTTTTCACTGGATTTATTCATATGTATATATTTTGACGTGTAAAGACTGGTATGAACTGCAATTCAATACCGTATTTGTATGAGGTCTTTTTATGTATGTTGATATATAGCAAAATGGTCAATGTATTTCTTACATGTACAGTTGAATACATAGTTTCCAAATGCATTCATTCATTCATTCGGTAAACTAGGCTCGTGTAGCGATGAACTGGACAGAAAAAAACGGTTTGGAAAAAAAAGAGAAACTTTGTAGTGTAGTGTTGTGTTAAAGAAAAAGGTTTCAAATAGTTGGAAAATACTTAAGAAGAAAAAAGTTAAAAAATAAAGAGATATACAGAATTCTATGTCCGCGCGTGCACAAACAAGTGACAGAGCACGCGACTAATTAGAGATGTGAAACGTTCCATTTCCGATGAAACAAACAAACAGGATAACAAACTTTATACCCAAATATCAGATTGACAAATATATGATGTGTCAAATGTGATTATGACTAAGTAAGAGTTTAAAAGTATTTTCAGCGAGTTAAACGAGTTAACGCTAGTAGTGTCAACCTGCGGTACTGGTCAAGTGGGGTTCCTCTCCAGACCAGCCGGGGAACAAACGAAGTTTACCCCGATACCGACGGTGTCCCTCGGTCCACCTGAAACCGGACACCTGCTATGACCAGCGGCTCATCATCCAGCAGACCAGGAGAGACCAAGTAAGACCGAGATGTTTCAATAAGACTCTGGTGATGAGGAAGATGCTTCAGGTCAGGAGAAAGAGGCAAGGTCTCTACCTCTCCCTCTGTCTCTCTCTCCTCCCCTCTACATCTCCCTCCATCCCTCTCTCTCCCTCTTGTTGTGAATGTAGTCTATTCTCTGGCATCCAGTAGGTCTGTTGTGATATGTGATTTATGATGATGGAACAGAGACTGTTTTATGTTTTTCTAATATCGGCTTGTTGATGCTCTGATTGTATCAGTAAATCACTACAGATTTGATTCCACTAAATGAATTAACATCCAGTCATCCAGTCTCATCCAAACAGAATGAACTGTCATTAAGATTTAATCGAACTCTCCAAGTTGCAAGTCTCCTGTTGTACCAGTAGGGGGCGCCACTGTTTAACATGTCGTGTGAAACATTGTAACAGTATCGTTCATCAAAGCTTCTCTTCTGTTCTGGATGAGATGTGCGGTACAGTGAGGCTGTGGATGAAGGATCCTCTGTTTACTGTTGGTTTACTGACATGTGCTTTATGAACTTATGAAAAAAACTCCACCTGGAGCTCTCGAGGTCTGTGTCCTGACTGTGTGTCAACCCCAGGGAACAGAGACACCTGTGGTGTGTGTGTGTGTGTGTGTGTGTGTGTGTGTGTGTGTGTGTGTGTGTGTGTGTGTGTGTGTGTGTGTGTGTGTGTGTGTGTGTGTGTGTGTGTGTGTGTGTGTGTGTGTGTGTGTGTGTGTGTGTGTGTGTGTGACTCAACCTGGAGGTCAAGGTTAGCCCAAACACAACCCCCTTTTAATGAACCCTTCAGACACCCAGCTGACATCTGCTACACACACACACACACACACACAGCTGCTGGACAGTTCTCCTCTTTGATTGTTTGTCCTCTTGTTCTGTTGTCTTGGGCAGTTGGGCAATTTTCCCATCAGCCACCTCTCTACACATCACCCAGCCGTACCATGAGTCACCCCTCTCCTCCACAGTTACCCCCCACCCCCTACACCCCCCTACACACATTAGAACACCCCACTGGCATCCTAAACATGCCCCCCCCCCCTCCCCCAGCTAGGTCATAGTAGCGCTCCAGCTAACATCCTCACTGCTCTCTCGTGTATCTCTGTAGGAACATGATGTCAAGGCTTCACTGCAAGAAGCTCTTTCACTGGGAAACCCAACCTGGGTAAACACAGCTATCTAGGCTGGCTGCTCTGCAGTGATAGAGGTGCTATGTTGGGATAGATAACAACAGCTTTTTG
The DNA here is from genome assembly GCA_030340665.1 of Neosalanx taihuensis. Taxonomy (NCBI): domain Eukaryota; kingdom Metazoa; phylum Chordata; class Actinopteri; order Osmeriformes; family Salangidae; genus Neosalanx; species Neosalanx taihuensis. The sequence goes on from CM059315.1 coordinate 1,514,858, forward strand.
TGGAAGCATGTGTTCGGGGGAGGGGGGGTAGAGGGTGTTAGGGGAAGTGCTGTCTTGTGTGTGTCTGTGTGTGTGTGTGTGTGTGTGTACGAGCGTGTTCGATTGTGCGAGAATCGAGAGTTTGCACCCGCCGCCTTGCTGTTTACACGTGGTGGTGTGTGTGTGTCACACTTAGTGTTGCTGATGTCACACTCTCAATGACAACTCAGACCCCTCCCCTCCCCCTCCCCCTCCCCCCCCCCTCACTTTCCACTAAGCTGCACCCCCCCACCCTGGGGGGACACAAGCCTGTTTTAAACATAACAACACACAACAAATAGACACACACACACACCTCAGCCCCCAGTATCCTGAAGGCCTTGTCTCTCTCGTACCCCACTGTGGGGGTGAGGAGGGGTAGGGTGGGGGTATAAGTGGACTTGTATGTCTGCCAGCGTGTAGGGATTAGTGTGTGAGGTGGCCCTCTGCCAGGGCATGGCATCATCCTGCCTTCAGTCCACTGTGGGGGTGCTGTGTGTGAATCTGCCCCCCCTGCCAGATCTCCCCCCCCCCCTTCCTGCCAGATCCTGCTCCATGTCTCTATCTGGGGGGAGAGGTGCTAACTGGCTGCCATGCCAGAAGAGGTGCAGCAGTCGTTTGTCTCCAAGGTCACCTATTCTGTCAGCGTGCCAGCTAGCTACTTCAGACATCTCGTGGGTAAAGTTATCACATGGACTTAACAGAGGGATGCTGGTCACATGGGGTGGGAGTGTGTGTGTGAGAGAGTGTGTGAGAGAGAGTGTGTGTGTTTGAGAGTGTGTGAGAGAGAGTGTGTGTGTGACCAGCAGTGTGTGTGTGTGTGTGCGTGTGTGCAGCAGTGTGTCTGTGTGTGTGTGTGTGTGTGTGTATGTGTGTGTGTGTGTGTGTGTGTATGTGTGTGTGTGTGTGGCAGCAGTGTGAAGGGGCTCTGGAGTTCCTGACATGTTGGGTCATAGGACAGATTTTTGTCATAATATCCAGCAGAATCATAACATCATCTGGTAATGGCAGCTTTCCTGAGCAGCCAGGGAAACAGGTGCACACACACACTCACACACACACACACACACACACACACACACACACACACACACACATAGACCTCTGTCTTAAAGGTCTTCTCCATGCTGTCAGACTGTGGCCTAGCTTTCCACATTCACTACATTCACACGTTACTATGATCAGTGACCGATGCTCTTTTGTAAAGCTCTCTCTTAGAAAGTTGCTTTGGTTAAAATAATCTTTAAATGTAAACGTGAAGATCTCTGGGAATGTTAGCGAAGGGCCTAGTTCCACTCCAAAGCCTGGTCTCTGGTGTTGCCGTGGCAGGTTTGGGCCTAGTTCCACTCCGAAGCCTGGTCTCTGGTTTCCTTGTGGCAGTGTGGTTCTGGTGTGGCAGCTGTTATCTGAGTCCCACATGATAAGAACACTGTTTCTCTGTTCCTCAGGGTTAGACTGAGACTATCACTATCAGGATGACAGCAGACTGGCACTGCAGCTTCTGAGGAACCTTTCTGATCAAGAGAACACTCTCCTCCTCCCCACCCCCCCCCCACCCCCCCCCCCCCCCCCCCCACACACACACACACACACACACACACACACACACACACACATGCAGTCAGCTGATTTAACAGTAAACTAGAACCCCAGAAACAAGCCGAAGCCATTCCTACCCTGTTACGCCCCCCCTCACGCTCCAGCCCCATACAGCTGGTCCCTGCATTCCTGACTGGTCCCCACTGCCTGGCTGGAATCTGCAGCTGAGGGAAGCTGTAGGGCAGGAGGCAGGACACAGTCTGGGGGTCTGGGGATCTGGAGGGGCTTCAAGGTCTTGAGGGTCTGGGTTCTGGGTCCTGAGGTTCTTGAGGGTCTGAGAGTGTATGTGTGTGTTTGTGGTAGTGTGTGTATGTGTGTGTGGCAGTATAGCTTTGTGCCGTGTGTCTACAGATAGATGTCAGACACACACACACACACACTCAGACACTGGTAAGACAGTGGTCGCTGGTTACCATGGTGGCATGAAGCAGCATCTCTCAGCAGCATCAAGCTGACATGTCACTCCTCATGATATCAAACCCTCACAGCTCCTCCTTAAGGATTAATGGCTGCATTAACAAGGACAGCTGAGGAGTGAGAGCTGGGCAGGTGGCTGTGCCCCCCAATCCTGCAGCCCCCCAACCCTGCAGCCCCCCAACCCTGCAGCCCCCCAACCCTGCAGCCCCCCAACCCTGCAGCCCCCTAAACCCTGCAGCCCCCAACCCTGCAGCCCCCTAACCCTGCAGCCCCCCAACCCTGCAACCCCCCAACCCTGCAGCCCCCCAACCTGCAGCCCCCCAACCCTGCCAGCCCCCCAACCCTGCAGCCCCCAACCCTGCAGCCCCCCAACCCTGCAGCCCCCTACCCTGCAGCCCCCAACCCTGCAGCCCCCTGCAACTCTGCCTCCCCTTAAGCCATCTGTGTGTCCTGCTGACAGATGCCATAACGCTACACTCCCCGGCCCCTGGCCCTGGCCCTGGCGCAGCCTCTTTTATTGCTCTCCGGTGCACTGCTAATCTCCTCGGGGTGAGGGGAGTGTGGAAGAGGGAGTGTGGATGCCTGACCACCCTGCCAGACCCGTCTCTGGAGGGGCTGCTGCTATCTGGGGCTGGGGGCTAGCGTATGCTGCTATGCTAGCTGGGGTGTAGCGTGAGATGGAGAGAAAGATCGATTTTAACGCTTTAACGATTTTTAACGGATAAAAGTGTCTGCTAAATGAGAGAGAGAGATCTGGAAGGAGAGATGGTTCATCTAGAAGAGAGATGGTTCATCTAGAAGAGAGATGTTCATCTAGAAGAGAGATGGTTCATCTACATGAGAGATGGTTCTGCTGACGGTCAGTCTTGTTCCTTCGTGGAATCTTGTGGTTTAGATGAATGTTTGTCGTCTTGGATGAAGGCTTCATGTCAGGCTGGGAGGTTAGATCAGACAAGCCTTAACTTCCTGTTGTTCAGGAGCATCAGGGAGAGCTGCTATCACATCGTGTTCAGAGGAAACTACAGGAAACAGATTAAGACTGATAATAACAGAATATACACCTCCCAAAAAGAAATCCTGACTTTGTGTTTATATTAGCCCTTGAAAAAACGGGGAATTGAGTTCTTGATGAATACCTACAGTAGTCAGATCACCTCTGTGTTTTTGGTTTCTTGGTCAGCTAGTCTCAACATGGCTTAGCATAAATCCTGTGTAGTTTTGCTGACGGGACACTGGGCTGTATATTGTTCCAGGTCAGATGATCGAGGCCAGCGGCTCTTTAACGAGGCAGCCATTACAAACAGCCATTAAACTTTGATAAACACACGTTCTAAACACAGCGAACAATACTGAGACCCCACAGCCACAGCGTGCTGACTCTGATGAGCTGAGAGTGAAATGAGAAGTGTAATACTGAGACCATGTGGGCCTGATTTAGCTGTTAAACAAAAGGAAAATAGTGCTGCCTGGCTCACCACTGCCTGGATCTTTCCCTTGTGCTGCTTTTCTCAGTAACTCAGCATTCTTCCTGAAGCTGGACTCTGACTGAGGCAGGCTGGGTGGAGGACAAACCACATCCTCTGAGAACCAGAGCTGCATTTCACACCTGGGAGGGCCACCTCTCTTACTCTCCTCTCTTACTCTCCTCTCTTACTCTCCTCTCTTACTCTCCTCTTTTACTCTCCTCTCTTACTCTCCTCTCTTACTCTCCTCTCTTACTCTCCTCTTTTACTCTCCTCTCTTACTCTCCTCTCTTCCTCTCCTCTTTTACTCTCCTCTCTTACTCTCCTCTCTTACTCTCCTCTCTTACTCTCCTCTCTTACTCTCCTCTCTTCCTCTCCTCTTTTACTCTCCTCTCTTACTCTCCTCTCTTCCTCTCCTCTCTTCCTCTCCTCTTTTACTCTCCTCTCTTACTCTCCTCTCTCTTACTCTCCTCTCTTACTCTCCTCTCTTACTCTCCTCTCCATTACTGCTCTCTCTCCCCCGTCTCCTCCCTCTCTCTCCTCTCTTCTCTACTTTCTTCTCCCTCTCCTCTTCTCTCCGCTCAAAACTAAAAAAAACCCTCCTCTCCTTCTCCCTCTCATATTCAGAAGTGTGAAAGTCAGATACAGGTTCCTCTCCAGGTGTTTCCCTCCATCAGAGAGCCAGGCTTGGTGAGCAGCAGCAGTGTGTCCAGTGTCCCAGCCAGGGTCTGTGGAAGCCACACTGTAGCCAACCCCTTCATTTAGGTTGATCCCCTCCGGAGAGCGCCTCAGACCAAACGTAAACACCACTCACAACTAACTTCACCCAGCTAACCACTAATCCCATCTGACAAAGTCTTGCATAACATAAAGTTAACCGTGTGGCTTTTTGAGTATGATTTGATGACAGGATATAGGGAGAGTGTGTGTGTGTGTGTGTGTGTGTGTGTGTGTGTGTGTGTGTGTGTGTGTGTGTGTGTGTGTGTGTGTGTGTGTGTGTGTGTGTGTGTGTGTGGTGTGTTGTGGTGTGTGTGTGTGTGTGTGTGGTGTGTGTGTGTGTGTGTGTGTGTGTGTGTGTGGTGTGTGTGTGTGTGTGTGTGTGTGTGTGTGTGTGTGTGTGTGTGTGTGTGTGTGTGTGTGTGTGTGTGTGTGTGTGTGTGTGTGTGTGTGTGTGTGTGTGTGTGTGTGTGTGTGTATGAGTGTGTGTCCAGCAGGATGTAGCGCTGCAGATAAACGTCCTTGCTTCAGCCATATCCAGAGGTCTGTTTTCCGGGAGGAGGGAGGTGTGTTGGCGACAGAGACCTTAATCAGAAGCAGCCTCCTCAGATCCACAAAGAGCCTTTGAGTGGCGGGCAGCCTGGGTAATACAGCACAGATGGAGGGGAGAGAGACACAGAGAAAGAGAGGGAGGAATTAAGAGGGAGAGAGGGGGGGATAAATTGAGAGAGAGGGAGGGATGAATTGAGAGAGAGAGAGAGAGAGAGAGAGGGATGAATTGAGAGGGAGAGAGCGAGGATGAATTGAGAGGGAGAGAGATAGGGATGAATTGAGAGGTAGAGAGAGGGAGGGATGAATTGAGAGAGAGAGGGATGAATTGAGAGAGAGAGAGAGAGAGAGAGAGAGAGAGAGAGAGAGAGAGGGATGAATTGAGAGGGAGATAGCGAGGATGAATTGAGAGGGAGAGAGAGGGATGAATTGAGAGGTAGAAAGAGAGAGGGATGAATTGAGAGGGAGAGAGAGGGATGAATTGAGAGGTAGAGAGAGGGAGGGTTAAAGAGGAGGAGAGAGATGAGAGAGTGACTGAGGAGAGGAGTTTAGAGATATGAGTTCCTACGAGCGGCAGTGTTGGCAGGCTAGCAGCAGAACAGACCTCAGACTCTCAGCTCTGCTTCAGGATTCTTGGGGTGCCAGACAGAGGTGTGGGCTCACTTCCTGGCTGTACAGCCCCAGGTATCAGCCCTGTTTCTGGGTAGTATTCACCCACAGCATGGTTGGCTATTTTTGGGGAGCCGGGGGGGGGGGGGGGGGGGGGGGTGGGGGGGGGGGGGGGCTCTAAAACTGGGTCTAGCAGTTAAATAGCTGCCCTGGATTTTTGCTGTCAAAGTGGAGATACCTTGACAGGTCTGAAATTCGCTTGGTATTTATTTGAGGTGTGTGTGAGGTGTGTGTGAGGTGTGTGTGAGGTGTGTGTGAGGTGTGTGTGAGGTGTCAGTGTTCCTCCCTGGGATGAGCCAATGTTCTCTGCTTGGACACAACAACAAAAAAACACTCAACTTTCAAGTCTTGTCACATGTAAAAACATGGTACACAGATTTGCTGTGGTCAGGGTATGAAGATGTTCAGCTTCCATCCCACCACCACCTTCACACTTCAAACTTTATGTTTCCTTCCAGTAGTGTAGATCAATATGACTATAATGAAAGATTTATTAAGTTCACTTTTAACCGTTGTAAAATTGGATTGAGGTCTGCTATTTTTCTGCATGGGCAGTCGTCCATTTTCTTTTCATTAAACAGTGATAAGACAACAGCTTCTGTGTTCAGACTGTTACCATGTGAAATTCTGCTTTAGATAAATATGCAGCTTCTGTTGGTTCTGGAACATAATCTGGGGGTTTTCTTTGCTAGGCTGGAATTAACCATGGGCTCCATAAACACAGGGGCCGACCAGGGGCCTAATTTGGACCCTGGCACCACCACTCCACCTCTCCTCGTTTTATTCTCTTCTGTCCTTTTCATCCGAGCTGGATCATTTTAGGCGGCTAGTTTCCCAACAAACGTTCTTTTGACGTCAACGCCCGTTTGCATTTGTAGTTTTTTACGAAAATCTAAACCAAGCAGAGGATTTGTGTGTAAGGTTTGACTTCAGGAACTGCTTAAGACGTACGTTCATGAATCTGTTGAGTATATTTACCTCAGCGATGTTTTTTTCTTCTCTCCTTTCCACAACATGACCAGGAAACAAGCAGACCTGGATCTAATTAAGAAGCTATAAAAGACACTTTGTCAAACAAATAACTGAGGTGGAGAGTCTGCCAGCTTGACATTTTTGTTCACAAATACAAGATGGAAGTGATTTTATTCAGCCATGACAGGATGGATATATTCCAGTGCCCCCAGGATCACTAAGGATCCTTTTGTAGAAACAACATTACAGGACGTTGACATCATAATAATTTCTCTACTGAAAATAACTATCACAACATTTCTCACCAGCATCCTGAAATTACGCAGCATTAAAAATTAGAGCTAATGATTAAAATCAGCAGCAGCTTAATCGCTCGTCCCTGTACCGAGCTGTAAGCGAGCTTCAAGATGTCATCTTCCTCCCAGACACCTTCTCTTTCTTTAAGTGCTTCTTCATGGAGCGGATGTCAGCTGTCTGGCCGAGGGGAGGGCAGTGTAGCCAGGGAGAGGTGCTGCTGGCAAGGTGGCCCCCGGGGGCTCCTGGAGCTCTGGGCTCCGCAGGGTAGCTGGTCCCAGGATGGCGTGAGACGTGGTAATGGGCAGCACATGGACCTAGCGGGGCCAGTCTTTAACTACCACACACCTGGAGTGTCTGGAGTCACTAACAAGTACTGCTGACTAACAGCCCCCTCCACCCCCCTTCACCCCCCTTCACCCCCTCTCCACCCCCTCCACCCCCCTCCATGGGAAGCTGTTTATGAGTTTCTTTTTTGTGTACGTAGCTCCAACACGCTCGTACACCAGACGATAGAAGCCCCCCTCTCTCTCTCCAGACCATAATAACCCAGACTCCAGTGAGGTGTGGCTCCTCAGTGGGGGGGGTGCCAGTCTTGTTCCTGACCTGGTGTTAGACTGGCCCCCCTTCCTGCACAGATCAAGACAGACCTGGAACAGAGACCCCTCTTAGTTGGAGACCAGGCGTTGACCAAGCATTGGGGGCTGTGTGTCTGTCTGTCTGTCTGTGCCTGCTGTGCAGGGCTGTGCAGGGCTGTGCAGGGCTGTGCAGGGCCGCAGGACTGAACCCTCTATCACAGCACGTCTCCCAGCTCTGCTGACGCCTCAGATATGGAGCAAGGAGATGCTTACCTGGCAGAAAATAGCCACTTCAGAGGGCTACCTCTAGTGGAATTATGTCTTTCTCCTTCTCTCCTCTTCTCTATCCCTCCCTACCTGTCTCCCTCCCTACCTGTCTCCCTCCCTACCTGTCTCCCTCCCTACCTGTCTCCCTCCCTACCTGTGTCCCTCCCTACCTGTCTCCCTCCCTACCTGTCTCCCTCCCTCCCTACCTGTCTCCCTCACTCCCTACCTGTCTCCCTCCCTTTCTCCCTCCCTCCCTCCCTACATGTCTCCCTCCCTCCCTCCCTACCTGTCTCCCTCCCTCCCTACCTGTCTCCCTCACTCCCTACCTGTCTCCCTCCCTTTCTCCCTCCCTCCCTACCTGTCTCCCTCCCTACCTGTCTCCCTCCCTCCCTACCTGTCTCCCTCACTCCCTACCTGTCTCCCTCCCTTTCTCCCTCCCTCCCTCCCTACATGTCTCCCTCCCTCCCTCCCTACCTGTCTCCCTCCCTCCCTACCTGTCTCCCTCACTCCCTACCTGTCTCCCTCCCTTTCTCCCTCCCTCCCTCCCTACCTGTCTCCCTCCCTCCCTACCTGTCTCCCTCCCTCCCTACCTGTCTCCCTCCCTCCCTACCTGTCTCCCTCACTCCCTACCTGTCTCCCTCCCTTTCTCCCTTTCTCCCTCCCTCCCTACCTGTCTCCCTCCCTCCCTCTCTCCCTCTCCCTGTGCATTACAAAGCTCTTCTCTGTGTTATGCACCAGGCAGGAGTTGTGAGTCCTTTCTCAAAGCTTCTGTCTCTCTGGGTTAGAAGCTTGTCTTAAACTCGACATGCCTCTTAACCAAATTCAGTTTAATGCCACTGCCTCAGGACTGATGTTAGTCTCCGCCCCTACTTTTAGAAATTGGGGCGTAATCCTGTGTCACTGCTTGTCAGTGACAGCTGCTGGCCAAAACAACAGCACCTTTCATGATGCTCAGCTTCAGGCACAACTGGAGCTCAGCCATGTTTTCACTCAAAACATGACATCACTTCAGCTAACCTTGACTGTCCATGTTTTTGTCACTTAGGTTTTAAATCACTTCTACCACACACACACACACACACACACACACACACATGCATCGAGACCTAATATCACAGTCACACAAGTGTTACTGTAAAAGTCCTTTTTATAAACTCTTTAAAACTGAACAGAAGCTGTTGTGGGCAGCAGTAAAAAAAAAATCTAATGAGTTGATTCCTTGGTGGGTTCATTCCTGAATAAATGTAGTTTATTTTATTTGGTCTAGCCCCTCGGTTACTGAGGCAGCACTGTGTTAGCTCGCTAGCTGCTAATCTCCAAGGCCGAGCCTCAGCTGAAACGATGCGTCACATGTTCTGGTGGGATGGCTGCTGAAGAAAGAGGCTGGTGTGTTCTGACGAGCTCTGTTGCTCTCTGAGTTTTATCGCACACTCACACACCAAAAGCTGATTCAATTGACCACTTTGGTAGTTGAGGATTCTGTCGATTAATCGAGTGACTTGGATGAACAAATGTTGCCGGTACCAGAGACTAGGATCCAGCAGTGTAAACTGTGTGTCTCTCTCTCTCTCTCTCTCTCTCTCTGTCTCTCTCTCTCTCTGTCTCTCTCTCTGTCTCTCTCTGTCTCTCTCTGTCTCTCTCTCTGTCTCTCTCTGTCTCTCTCTGTCTCTCTCTCTGTCTCTCTCTCTGTCTCTCTCTGTCTCTCTCTCTGTCTCTCTCTCTGTCTCTCTCTCTGTCTCTCTCTGTCTCTCTCTCTGTCTCTCTCTCTATCTCTCTCTGTCTCTCTCTGTCTCTCTCTGTCTCTCTGATCTCTATCTCTCTCTGTCTCTCTCTGTCTCTCTCTGTCTCTCTCTCTGTCTCTCTCTGTCTCTCTCTCTGTCTCTCTCTGTCTCTCTCTCTGTCTCTCTCTGTCTCTCTCTCCGTCTCTCTCTGTCTCTCTCTGTCTCTTTCTCTGTGTGTGTGTCAGTGATCGAAGGACTTGGAGGATGCTAGCAGGTAGGACACGGCAGAGCAAAGCAGTGGCACATTACAGTCAAGGGGGCTAAGGGGGAGCGAGAGAGGGGCAGTGAGGGGGGCAGGGAGGGAGAGGGCAGGAGGGATGGGGGCTAGGGGGATGTATGGGAGGCAGAGGGGAGACAGGAAGGGGGGCAGGGGCAGGGTAGCTGCTAGGTATTTTGGCGCTACACCCTTTCGAAGGGGCAGCAGGTTTTTCAATGGGCTTTTTCAATGGGCTCATTTCCACATCAAAAGCAGCAGAGGAAAGGGATACGACCGGGGGGTGCAGAGTAAAGAGACCCCATAACTCTCCCTCTCTCTCCTCCTCCCTCTCCTCCCTCCTCTCTTCCTCTCCTCTTCTCTCTCGTCCTCTCCTCTCTCTCTTCCTCTCCTCTCTCTATTCCTCTCCTCTCTTTCTTCCTCTCCCCCCTCTCTTTCTTTCTCTCCTCTTCTTTCTCATCCTCTCCTCCCTCTCTTCCTCTCCTCCTCTTCTTTCTCCAGGAGAGAGAGCGGGAGGTGGGGGGGGGGGTTAAGGAAAGTCCCCATTCTTCTAATGAAACCCTTTAATCAAGCACACAGGCACACAAGCAGGCTGTTTTTTAAGAGGACACAATTACACAGATACTCTATCTTGTCCACTCTGCCACAATAGCAGTGGTCTCCTCCATTGTGATCCGTCTCTCTGGAGGATCTGCACGTCAATGGCCGGGTTACACAGCCTGGAAGCTGGAATGTCTGTGTGGAGCAGCTCCCTGCTTTCAGCAGACAAATGAGGATGGTTTTAGAGACAGGCTCACTTTGTGAGGAAGAAGTTAGGTTAGGGGGTTCTGTCTGTGTTTAAAGCACAACCAAACTACTTATCATTTTATCATTTGTCAGGCAACAAGCGAAGCACAGGGTGTTAATAGTATTTATGTGAGCCTTGTTTAAACAGTTTGAGTGTTTGAATTGCTAAATGCAGCTAAAAGAAATCTAATAATAAACGTCTGACTTTTATTTTCTGTACTATCTGATGCTACAAATTCCGCAGACTAAATACAAATAAAGCTGAATGTCAGACGAAATAAATCAGCTTAAACTTCACATCTTCTAAACCTGCTGTCAGTTTCTTGATCCAGTATAGGAAGTCTTTATCAATCAGTGTTTATCAATCCTCCTGAAAAATCCCAATATACTATATATACACTATATCATATAATGTGTGTGTGTGTGTGTGTGTGTGTGTGTGTGTGTGTGTGTGTGTGTGTGTGTGTGTGTGTGTGTGTGTGTGTGTGTGTGTGTGTGTGTGTGTGTGTGTGTGTGTGTGTGTGTGTGTGTGTGTGTGTGTGTGTGTGTGTGTGTGCGTGCGTGCGTGCGTGCGTGCGTGCGTGCGTGCGTGCGTGCGTGCGTGCGTGCGCCGTGTTATCATGAAAGGCCTTGTCAGGATTGTAACTGCTGACGCCGAACAGACTGTTATTGTTATGAGAAGTCAGTGTTCGTGTGTGTTGTAACGTGTGTTCACTGTGTTAAAGCGGGTCTATGTCGGTTGCGCTTTCGTGTCAGGAACATGCGTGGTTAACGCGTCCTGGAGCGCCGCTCCAAAACAAACAAGAGCTTTTTATAGAGAAATTGAACTGTGGTTTAGAGAGAGACAGAGAGGGGGGGAGGGAGAGAGGGGGAGAGAGACCCTGCCAAGCACAGGACAATGTCAGCACAGGCAGGACTCAGCCACCGGGAACTCGGACCTGATACTGCGGCCTCGCGTTTAAACGACACGTCGGTTCGCCTGGCCGCGCACCAAATGTAAATGCCATCGGTGTTTAAAGTAGCGGAGGGGATGAGAGGAGTGCGGCTGTTTCCCAGCAGCCGGGAAGCGGGAGGGAGGAGGCGGATACAGGTCTGCTTTAAGACGAGATCCTCAGGACCTGCAGTTTGACGAGGCTGCAGTTCTGACCTGCCTCAGAAAGGCAGCAGGGGAAATGTTCTTTAGAGGCAGACTCAACTCTGTTAAGTCATGCAGTCTGTCTCTATCACCATGGAATGTCGTCGGGCCCATGTGCCTTATTATTCCTGGACCTGACGATGTTTCAATGGAAAACAGAGAGTTCAGCATAACTTTGTAAACACTGCCTCAGTCCTGGGTCCTGCTGCTGCTGCAGGTTAGAACAATATTAACGCTTTTGTCAACCGACCAGAAATTTGGCACCAGGAGTCACGGCGGTGAATATAAACACACAAGGTTTCATGTTTGTGTTTTTAGGTTGAGCTGTTTGAATTCCACCAATCTGACAGCACACACACACACACACACACACACCTATACACACACACACACACACACACACACACACACACAAGGACAGCCAACATCACCCTGAACAGTTAAACTGCGGAAACTAACAAGAAAAAAAAAACTTAACGAGGTTCTAGAGCATGAAAAACGAAATGAATGTTAACAATGTTATTCTCTCCACGTGACAAGATGACAATTGTCTATTTAAAACTGTCAAGACAGGTTTTACATTTAATTAGGGAACATTTTATAGAGTCAAAAAAGTTTACTTGAAAGAGTCTCATTCAGTGAAATGTTATATTCAGGAAGACCGTGTTATTTTAAGGAAGTGTGTCCTAAACTCAATCCAATACCTGTTAAACATAATCTGTCTGTTGGGTCTTGAGCTGTTGGACGACTAAATAAAAGAAATATTGAGGAACATGAAAAAGTACGTTATTTTTCAGGACACAATGAAATAAAGTAAAGCATTAGAAAATACCATTAAGAGAGACACCTTTTCATGCATAACTTGGACAGCAAACCAACAGAAGTGACTGGGTGGTAACTGAAAATATAAATATGTTTTATTTGCCTTATTTTGTTGCAGAAAAAATAATATGTGTTTCTTTTCATACGCACTTATCTGAACAGGTCCAATATTCAAAACCAATCACTCTTTTAATACATGAACTTTTATACAACATACAAAACTCATAACCTTCAAATTAAATATCCAACAATAAATTAACACACAGAGAAAGGAAAGTTAACCAAATGTTGATACATTCATGCAAGATAGCTTCTGCATTCATGCTGATTTAGCCAAAAAAACTTTTGTGAAGTATTCCCCAACATATATTCCCTTTGTCCCTTTGTCATTTTATGGTTAATCCAAAGCGTTTGTGGACCGTAAGCCAAGCGAACCATATAACACAAAACACACCAACAAACAAAATAAAGCGGAGTATCTTTCAGACTACAGGAACATGTGAAAATCTCCAACCTGAGCATGTTACACAGAACACAGCGTGGTGTCCCTCTGGCATGGAGTCCATACACAGAGCCTGGCAGTTAACCAACCAAGCACCACCTCAGCCTCCTTCATACGTGTGTGGGTCTCTCTACACACGTGTCTGTTTTGGACATGTGCAGCACCACGGTGGGAGTCTTATAGTGACAGGGAGAACTCGCGCTGGCGCAGGGCTTCCTGTTAGTCCTCACGGCCAGCTTCCTGTTACAGAGTCCCTGCCAGGTCTGAAGAGTCTTAGAGCTCCACACCCAGACTCCGCTGGTGATTCCCACCACCAGAGACATGAAGATCTTCAGCATGAACACGGCCACAGACGGGATGGACGCCTCCAGGGAACAGTCCTCGTTCCTGCGGCCGGGGAATGACACACACTTGCTCTCCAAAGCGCGGAACTTCCAGTAGTCCATGTTGAGCCTCTCGTAGAAGTAGCAGACGATGACGCAGGTAGCCGGGACGGTGTAGAGGATGGAGAACACCCCGATCTTCACCATGAGCTTCTCTAGCTTCTCTGTGTTGGTGCCACCTGTCTTCATGATCTTCCGGATGTGGAAAAGCGCCACGAAGCCGGTGAGGATGAAGGAGGTACCAGTGATCAGGTAGCAGGACAGAGGAACCAGGACAAACCCTGTCAGGGCGTTGACATCCATGCTGCCCACAAAGCACAGCCCCGTCAGCTCATCCCCCGCCACCTTCCTCATGGTGAGGATGACGATGGTCTTCAGCGCGGGGAGACCCCAGGCGGCCATGTGGAAGTAGCTACTGTGGGCCTCGATGGCCTCATGACCCCACTTCTTACCGGCCGCCAGGAACCAGGTGAGGGTGAGGATGACCCACCAGATGGACGAGGCCATGCCGAAGTAGTAGAGGATGAGGAAGACGATGGTGCAGCCCGTGGACTCGAGCCCCTCCTGGATGAGGTACAGCTCTCCGTTCTCCCGGTCGCAACCAATGTTCTCCGCGCCGGCGACGGAACGGATGATGAAGGCCACGGAGTAGACGTTGTAGCACATGGAGAGGAAGATGATGGGTCTCTCGGGGTACTGGAAGCGCTGAGGGTCCAGGAGGAAGGTGAGGACGGTGAAGGCGGTGGAGATGAAACACAGCGTGGACCAAACCGCCATCCAGATGAAGGCGAAGTCTTTGTCTCGCCGCGACCAGAACACATCCACCACAGAGGAGCATCGCGGAGCACAAGACAGGCTCTTCTCCACGTACTGGAACTTCTCTGGGTTGTCGCAGTTTCCCAGTGGGGCCCCAGAGCGCCCTCCACCTCCTCCACCTCCAGCCCCTGCAGGCTGCCTGGGTCGAGGGGGAACAGGCAACATCCCTTCCCCTTTCTTGGTCTCCACCTTGGTGTGGTTCTCCGGAGCTTCCATGCAGAGGGAGTTGGGGTCGTTCCTGGTGGGCAGCTTGGAACAGTCCAGGGAATCCGGCCAGGCGTAGTTAAACTTCTCCATGATGGGTGAGCACTTCTGCCTGGCCTGCTCACACATGGGCCTGCAGGCGGGGATGGTGGTGGACACTTTGTCAGTGCACATGGGAACATAAAGAGAGCAGAGGAAGAAGCGGAGGTGGACGTCACAGCCGTACTCCACCAGAGGGGCGAACTCGTTCAGTTTGATGGTGGCCTCCGCCTGGCTCTCGTACCTCATGAAGTTGGGCATCCGGGTCATGTTATAGCCGATCCCCTGGCACATGGGTATGGTGATGGGTTCACATTTTGCTGGTCTGCCCCGCTCTATATCGTAGGCTCCCATCTCTAGACTGAAGCCAGCTATGATGTGTTGGCACCATAATAAGATCGCAATCCTTAGATAGAGGCTTCCCATGTTGATGTAGGCTGCCATTTAAGAACAGGGGACGGAAAACAACCAAGAGTACATCATCCCATAAGAGGGAATAAAAACACACCAAATAAAAAAATAACAAGTACAGTCTGTATAAGAAAACTGAGAAAACGGTTCTAATGTGATGAGTCAGCAGCCCCAAATATGTCTGAGTAAATATCCTGCTGATGAGACAAAGTTTAATATGGTGAGAAGTTAAATAAGGGAGTTGATCCTCGGTGCAGCCCACAATTTCTCTCCGGGGGGCAGACTAACACACCTCCGCAAAAAGGCTTGATGTTCCTGCGAAGACAAAATCCCAATCCTGGAGGTGAATTAAAAGTGTCCTTATCCAACACGGTGCCGAAGTCTGATCCGATGTTAAGATCTCACATGTTGACTAACATGTATGACACATGTAGACACTGGAAAACTGTATTCCACTGGTAACACGCGCGTGTTAAACCGTCAGGACAGACTTCTTCACTTCACTCTTATTTGTTATAAGAATAATAAAAGTCAGAAGAGAGTGAGAGGTGGATATTTCATTTGCAAAAGATTATATTTTACAATCCCGAGAACAAATTCCCACCGGTTCTATTCACACGGTCCAGATGAGGTTCAGTTAGATGTGAAATATGGTCCAGGTCCATCTGAGGTCCATCTGAGCGCGTCCCAGTGTAGCACCGCGGAGTGTCCTCACTTTCTCTGCGCTCCCTGCCTACCCTGTAACGGGGCGGAGTTTAGGTGACGAGCCTAACCCCGCCTAGTTCGGGGAAACCTTGACTTGTCTTACTGTCCTGCTACACATGAGCTGGGAATAACTATTGTACATTTAATCCTGCAAGATCTCACACCGTATAACTAATATAAAAGCAGATAAAACAATAAAGTCATTCGTTTAAATAGTGAATATCAGGCAGTTGTTGAAAGATATTTTGTACGTATGTACTCTCATGAAATTTCAGCCAGACTTGACCTTTGACAACATAAAGGACATTAACATTCCGGTCTTGATGAAATATACCCCCAGCTGTTAAAAAGTGCTTTTCAGTACATCAGAGAGTGTGTTTTAATGAACGGAGATCCTCCCTAACACCTCCCCACTTTCACACACACTGCGGATGATTGCTGATCTAAATTTAAAGAGATTGCGTGCAAGCTCAATTAAGTTAGAGTCTTTTAATGTCGGATCTCTCTCTCCCATTCTCCTCCCCGTCAGATGGCAAGCGGGGTAACTCAATTACTGCCCGGAGCTGTGAGGTGTAACCCGGGGAATGGTGGTGGGGCTGACAGACTGTTGTTCCCATCTAGTGGTCAGTGTGTACACAGCATCATTGAGGCCAGTGTTTCTGAGGAGGTCCAGGAAAGACTAGAGACAGCTGGATAAACAGATAGAACTTGGTGTGGTAGTATGTTAATAAATGTATGTATCACAGAGTCTCCTGACGGAATGACCCATCCCTCCTAATTGGCCAGGGTCAAGATATTAAGAAGATTATAATTTTTCAGTATCAGTGATTGATTCTTCCCTCCTCCTCTCTCTCCTTCTCCCTCTTCCTCTCCCTCCTCCCCCCTCTTCCTCTCCTCCTCCCCCTCCTCCTCCCCCCCCCTCCTTACTTCCAGAGGACAGTCAGGACCCCCTAGTCATCATGTTCCCACAGCCTCTGGGATCATACCCCCCCCTTAACTCAATTATTCCCCCCCCCCCCCTCTCTCTCTCCCTCTTTCACTCTCTTTCTCTTTCTTTCAGACGGGTCAATTTCCTACTTGTATAAATGAAATGGGATTCCTTCGGGTGTGTGTTCTTGTTTTGGCTGTGAGCTGTTTAAGATGGACCCTCCACACATCCACAGCGAAGCCTCATTCATCCCTCCATGAAAGGAGCTATTCTTTAAACTCACTGAATGAGGAGGAAAGAATGGAAAAGAAACCACAGCTACAAGGACGATCAGTCAACTTTACAACTGGAGGCATCAGGGCTTTGATTGAGGAAGAGGCTTTTTCAAGGAAGGGGAACTTATTTAAAAGGGCCAGGCTGGTGCACAGACACTCAAGCTGTGAGCTGGTGAATAAGAGACTGTTGTTAGCTGAGTATAGCATGTGTGTATAGAGAGGGGAAAGAGAGAGAGAAGGAGGGAGAGAGAAGAGGGAGAGAGAGAAGGAGAAGAGGGAGAGAGAAGAGGCAGAGAGAGAGAAGAGGGAGAGAGAGAGATCGAGAGAGAGAGATTTTTTAAATTGAATTAAATTAAATAAAATCAGATGTTTAATATAGTTGAGAGGAATTAACCACACATATAGATTCCTTCTTGACGAGAGGAATTTGCTGTTAAATATGAAATTGGAGAACATCTCAGTTTCTGTCGCAGGCACTGGGCATGTTAGTGGGTTCAGAAAAATAAAATGCATACTTGTCATACAAGTATGAAAAACCATTATGACTAAATCATATGTTACATGACAGCTTCGAGGCTGTTCAAGAATGTCTTCGTCTCGTCTGTCCAACAGACTGTATTCTAATAGGTCGATACCCTTGGAAGCCGCTTGAATTTCAAGGGTTAATCTCGTCAGCACCCCATTACCAATCTGCCAGCTGTCAAACTGGAAAATGTGGAAAACACAAGTGTCTTCCTGACCGAACTCAATAAGCAGAGTTAGCCTGACTCACTAAGGGCAGAACACAAGAAGTCAACTATTAAAAACTATTCAAATAAGACCGGTTCAGAGGTTAGAGAAGTTGGCTGAAAATCAATAGGTAATTGATTCAAATTCCCATCAGGACGCTATGAAGCTTTAAACAAGAATATCTTCTAAATGAAGATATTTGTTTCACTTAAAACTACAGTTGGAAACATGAAGCTCTATTGGACAAGAAGGACCACGTTAGTCCACTTCTTAAGTTTCCCACTGAGAAATGAAAATCATGTCTAACCCAGGTTATTAAAGGAAACATTTTGGCCGGGGATAATTACTCTTTTTCGAGCCCCTCCTGTTTATTAAAGCAAGTCCTTCTAAAAGACATTTCAACAAGGTAGTTTCCATCCTGACTTCCATGAACACCCAAACACCAGTATTTAAGACCTTCTTCGAGGCAAACACGTCTTTTACAACATTTGAGATGTTCTTTTTATTATTATTATATTTTTTTTTCATCACTGTTTTATTTTTGTCTTCTCACAACAGAAATATGTTTTCATGTCATGTTCAGCGCCTGCTTGGGGCATCAGGACGACCAGTCTGGCTTTCTGGGGAGGGGCTGGGGGGGGGGGGGGGTAAGGCAGGGGTAGATCAAGTTGAGGAAGGGGGGCAGGAGAGGGTGCCAGGTCTACCCTCTGAGCCAGAGTGACCTGGGGCTGGGGTGTTTAGTCGGTCTCTGTGGCAGAAAGCGAACTGCCCTGGCACCAGAAGCGAACATTTGGCCTCAGCAGAACTATGAGCAGAATGTGGGATGCCAAGGAAAGCAAATAGTTTTTTGGGGGAATTTGAAGGGAAACGTTCTTCTGGATGCTGTAGACTCCATTAAATAGTCCCCCCATGGTTACTGAGGAAAAATATATATTTAAATATGAGATTTTTACCAAAGGAGAGTGGAATATATACAGCCGGTTTATATACAATCTGTGCTAAAAGACTTTTTAGGAGTGTGGAGGGGGTGAAATGTTTCAGACTAAGAGGGTCGCTGGCCTCCTTTGGAAAAGCCAAGCTTCCTAAGCAAACACTCCCTCCCTCCCTCCCTCCCTCCCTCCCTCCCTCCCTCCCTCCCTCCCTCCCTCCCTCCCTCCCTCCCTCGGACCAGAGAGACACTGCTGAACAGTCTCTGGCAGACGGAGAGGAGAGAAGGGAGAGGGTGAGAAGAAGGATGGAGGAGAGAGGAGGAGGAGGAGGAGGAGGGATGGTAGAGAAGAAGAGGAGGTTGAACAATGCAGAACAGTGCAGAGATGCTGGACAGTCTCATGTCTGTGTTTCCATCCAGCTCCTCCTCATGCAGGGTTAGTGAGGAGGAAACACCCCCCCTCCTGTGCCCAGCGACCTCTGACCCGGAGGAGAGACATGTTCCCCAGAGTGTACAGTAACACGGCAGGGGGACTGTCTTCTGGGACTCGAACCGTGGCACCTCTGACCTAGCTGGCCGGGGGGGTTCCGGAAACTTCTGCCTTCAGACTCAGTGGAGCATCAGGCTGAACTAGACGCTCCCTCTGCGCTGGTTAACAGAGAGAGCAGTGTTCCAGGGGCTTCACACTCCACACTGTGTGTGGTGTTGGGTCACCTGATGGTGGAGTTAACAGAACTAAGGTGGAATAACGTTAAGGTGAACTAGTTTGTTTGTTTGGAACACGGTTCACCCTGAGCGTGTGCAGGACTCTCTGTCTCTCTTCTGGTGTGATGACGTTAAAAGACTCACATCAAGATGTATCTGAAGATGTCTCACTTTATCAGTTCATCAAAGTGATAATATGCCTGGATCTGACCTCTGCTTTGACTGACTCTCATGTAGGGTGATGAGGTGTTGAGAGCCGAGCTGTGAAGCTTGGCAGCTTTTCCCCGAACAGAGCGAAGCCAAAACACAACAATACAGTGAGGCTGCTTGTGGATGAATCATCTGCTGTCGTCAGGACTGTAAATAACTAACGAATCCTTCCAATTAACAGGAAAATACCTAGAGAGGGTGTCTGGAAGTCACCCATCACCGCCCCTGCCTCTGTCTCTTTACTGAAGGGCAAGCTCTTCACACACACACACACACACACACACACACACACACACACACACACACACACACACACACACACACACACACACACACACACACACACACACACTGCTGTCTCTCATGCTTGAACAGACATAAGATATTTATATCACAACCACGGGAATACATGGAGCCCCAGAACCCTGGCCTGTAGACTCTGTATGGGGCTAAAGATACTGAGCATGTGAGCTGCTGTTTGAGACAGACAGAAAAGGGGATTTCATGTGATCAGTGTGATTACAGCACACGCCTGTGCTCGATAACATGTCACCTGACTCGGTGTGATCACAGCACACGCCTGTGCTCATGGGAACATGTTGGACCACACTGTGGACCCGCACACATCTTCAGCTCTGGAGCTATTGTTTGAGTCGGCAGAGATGAAGAGGAGGGTGAGAGGAGGGTGGGAGGAGGGTGAGAGGAGGGTGGGAGGAGGGTGAGAGGAGGGTGAGAGGAGGGTGAGAGGAGGGTGAGAGGAGGGTGGGAGGAGGGTGAGAGGAGGGTGGGAGGAGGGTGAGAGGAGGGTGTCTGGTAACAGAGGAGAGCTATCTGCTGATGTCAAATGGATCTGGCACATGAGACAAGCAAGGAGTCTGCCTGTCTGCCTGTCTGCCTGTCTGTCTGCCTGTCTGTCTGATGGTGGTGGCGATCTTTTACCGGCAGATGACAACAAGTATCTCTCCTACCCCTCCTACCCCTCCTTCCCCTCCCCCTTCTTTCCTTAGCCCTCAACTTGTTACCCCTGTCCTTGATGTTCACTCCCTGTCTTCTAACTCCCTGCACCCCCCCCGCCCCCCACCCCACCCCCCCGACCCCCCAGCACCAGATAAAGTTACACACCAGGCTGGCGCGCCAAACAAGTCCTATTAATACAGTGGAGACGGACGGAGGGCTCAGGTGGCATGTTTCTGAGCTGGGCGGGGCAGGGGGGCTGGGGGGCAGGGGGGCAGGGGGGCTGGGGGGGCAGATGGTGACTTGTGTGGGGGGTGGGGGGGGTTAGGGTCTGGCCTGCTGCTCTGTTACTTAAATGGCATTTACAAGGAGGGAGGAGGGAGGGAGGGTGGAGGGAGGGGGAGGGAGGGAGAAGACTAGAGAGAGAGTGAGAGAGTGAGTGATGAGCGTAAGGCCAAGCAGGAAATATTATCACTGCTTCAAACAGGATTGATTGAATCTGACACTTTCCAATCCGGTGTAGTTGAACACTGACGGTCTGTTTTTCAGGGGTTGGAAATTGAGCGCTTTTAAAGTTTGGGGGGGGATTTAGAGAGCGGAGGGACAGACTTTGAACGATTGCACTCTTGTTTCATAAGCCATATGTGTTGGCAGTGTACCATGATTTAATTTAGTGTTACTGGCAAACATGTTATGAAGAGATGAAGGACACTTGACTGATAATGTGTTTACAGTGTTTATCGCTCAAATGTTACGTAGGTCATTCAAGATTCCTTTAACAGATAGGTTTGTATACTCACACTCACTCACACACACTCACACACTCACACACACACACACACACACACAACACACACACACACACACACACACACACACACACACACATCTTTGTGCTAGTAAGTGCTGTTGTAGCACCTCTGCTCAGAGATGAGTGGACTCAGTCCCTAATCTTCTGCCCCCCCTCCACCCCTCCTCTTCCTCTCCCACTCTTATATATACTCCAGGTTTTCACTCCTCACATAAAGATCTGATTCTTCTCCTTCGTGTTGAAAAAGGGAGGGGAAAAAGGAGAAAGGTCTGGTAGTTTGTGGTTTGTGGGGGTAACTGAGAGGAACAGACACGGCCCCCCGATCTCCCACAGGGCCCCCCCGATCTCCACAGGAGCCCCCCGATCCCTCACAGGGCCCCCCCGATCCCCCACAGGGCCCCCCCGATCTCCACAGGAGCCCCCCGATCCCTCACAGGAGCCCCCCGATCCCTCACAGGGGCCCCCCGATCCCTCACAGGGGCCCCTAGATCGCCCACAGGGCCCCTCCGATCTCTGCAGCGAAGGAACCCTCTAGCCCACACAGGGGCCCCCGGTCCCTCACAGGCAACCCCAATCACCACAGGGGCCCCCCGATCCCCCCAATCACCACAGGGGCCCCCCGATCCCCCCAATCACCACAGGGGCCCCCCGATCCCCCCAATCACCACAGGGGCCTTGTGATCCACACAGATCCACAGGTCACATGCTAACATACCTGCTTTAAAGCTCACTGCAGTTTGTTTTAGGGGGACTTCCTGTTAAGGAGTGACCCCTGACCTTAGACAGATGTGAGGCTGTTTCCTGTGAGGCTGTTTCCTGTTTCCTGTGTGACTGGGAGGCAGACAGACAGGATGACAGATTAAGATTCTGAGGTTAGCGTGTCTGTCTGAACATGCCTGATGATGCTGATCATATCTACAGATCTACAGATAAGACTTTGGTCAGGGTTGCAGCAGAGAGAGGAACTGTTATACTTTACTAGATACAAAAAAAAGATTTGAAGGTTTCAAAAGATGTAAATACTATTTGCTCAAACAAAAGGTTTCTTGTAAATATTTCCCCCATAATATGCCCATACAAATGTTTTTTATCACAAGAATATTTCCAACATATTTTCTAGAAAGAAGTTTGTATCATTAGTATTTGATGAGGACTATTCTGTGCTGTTATAGTGTCCCTGCTCCCAGATACCACAACATCAGCAACATCATTCTTGTTAAATCTGTTTTTCGACAATTAAGGCGATTATTTTCCTATGTCGAAAATGCATACCTATGACCAAAAGTTATTAAACTTATTACTGTTTTTAACAGTAATAAACTGCTTGGATCAGTGAGTCATCATTCAAGGAGGATTTGGTTTATATTTACGCAGAGAGGAGTCATTTTTAGAGTCAAATGATTGTTTCAGGTCACTAGAACTTTAACACGTGATTGGAATTATCCTGCTTGTATTAAGTGGCCTCTGGTTTTTATAGGTAGTTAAATACAAAGCTTGTATTCAGCTGGAGCCAGCAGGAATGGGGCAGTTATGCTACAGCGGGGGGTGGGGGGGGGGGGGGGTATAAAAACACCCTCCAGTTGGTCTCCAGTAATTGTCCTAAGCGCTGGTGACGAGAGTGAGCAGAGAAGAAACAGCAAACATAGGAAACAGCCTGAGGGGACGCACACACATCGAGGACGTTCGTGTGTTTGTGATGCGTAGGGGGGCTGGGAGGCGGGGCTTAGGTGGGTCAGGGGGTCGTTCTGATTGGCAGAGGGCTTAATGACAGCTCTGTTGGCCGGAGGTGAGGACCTCTTTTAGTCCCTTAGTTTTTAGAGAGTCAATAGGGGGGCATATTTACTGTTCTACGGTTCTGCCAAGTCAGCACGAGTACTTAGGACACATTTTTAGACGGGTCGTTTCAGGGGTGTTTGGAAACAGTAATGTGGCGAAGGTTTACGATAAATAAATAGCCCAAAATAAAGTTCTTGTCGTTCTTTTTCCTGTCCGCTTACCTAGTCCATCTCTGGATCTCTCCACCTCTCCACCTCTTCATCGCCATCTCTCCATCTCTCCACCTCTAAATCTCTCCATCTCTCCACCTCTCCATCTCTCCACCTCTTCATCTCTCCACCTCTTCATCTCTACATCTCTCCATCTCTCCATCTCTCCACCTCTCCACCTCTAAATCTCTCCACCTCTTCATCTCTCCACCTCTCCATCTCTTCTTCTCTCCATCTCTCCACCTCTCCACCTCTAAATCTCTCCACCTCTCCATCTCTCCACCTCTCCACCTCTCCACCTCTTCATCTCTCCACCTCTTCATCTCTGCATCTCTCCATCTCTCCACCTCTCCACCTCTAAATCTCTCCACCTCTTCATCTCTCCACCTCTTCATCTCTGCATCTCTCCATCTCTCCACCTCTCCACCTCTAAATCTCTCCACCTCTCCATCTCTCCATCTCTCCACCTCTCCACCTCTTCATCTCTTCATCTCTCCACCTCTTCATCTCTCCGTGCTCAGGCTGGCAGGGGTCTGTGGGTGGTGGTAGGACTGGACTGGACTGGACTGGCATCAACAGAGCCCCTCTGTGCCCAACAAGGTGCCCGTGTGTGCGTTCGTTTTGACAACCGAAAACCCCAATCACCCGTTTGAAACACAAACAAGCCGACATGAAAAGAGCTTCAGTGTTTGAAACGAACAGCCTGAGGCTCCATCTCAGATCTAGTAGAAAAAACACCAGGAAAGGCTGAACCATCAAACCTCAAAAAAAGTCATTAGAACCAGAGTCTTTCATATTTATTGATATTTCTCTTCGTATGCGAGAGCCGAGGAAAACCCCTCTGTTGTTGTGACGTACCGGGTTACAGAGACCTGCGGGACAGTTCTCTAATCTGTGGACGTACCTCACATCCCCAAACCTCTGATCAGAGAACGGTCTCCTCAGACAACAGCTCGTCTCCTCAGTGAACAGCTCGTCTAGCTTGCTGTAACAAGTGTGTGTTCAGTCAGAGCTGTGTGTGTGTTCAGTCAGAGCTGTGTGTGTGTTCAGTCAGAGCTGTGTGTGTGTGCAGTCAGAGCTGTGTGTGCAGTCAGAGCTGTGTGTGTGTTCAGTCAGAGCTGTGTGTGTGTTCAGTCAGAGGTGTGTGTGTGTGTTCAGAGCTGTGTGTGTGTTCAGTCAGAGCTGTGTGTGTGTGTGTTCAGTCAGAGGTGTGTGTGTGTGTTCAGAGCTGTGTGTGTTGGGGTGGTGGGCGTTGGGTGGGGGGAGAGAGGAAAAGAAAACAGAACCTTTCCTCAGACCTGAAGAAATGAGGAGGGGAGGGGGGGGGGAGAAAGGCACCACTTTGGCTGTTATGAAAAGGACATTGATCCAACCAAAGGCCATGGTGTGTGTGTGTGTTTCTAACGTCAGAGTGTGTTGTTTTAAGATTGAGGTGTGTGTTTTCCATGGCATGTGTCCTTTTCCTACCTGGATTGACTGCCTGGATGTTCCAGAGCTATATTTCTTGATCTTGCTGGCTGGTTATTGTCTTGGCTGGTGTAGTACTGGTCTGGCTGGTTCCTGGCCCAGCCCATGCTAGTCCTGCTATCCCAGCCCCTGTTATCCTTGTTATCCCTGTTATCTCAGCCCTGATAGCATCTGCTTCTAGGTGCCTCAGTCTGTCCCTGCAGACTTCCTGTCTGTGTTTATCTTATCAGTCTCTCTCTTGAGACTCATCTGACTCTATTGTCCCCCAGTGAGGACCCCCCCCACCCCCCTCCCACCCCCCCAGCCTCCAGGTTCTCCTGTCTCCACTATCTCCAGGTTCCATCTCTCAAGCTGCTATCTGCAGAGAGCTTGCACGAAGGTCTGTGTACAAGGGGAGGTTTGTGTTGCTGTGGTTACTGTGTTACTGTGGTTACTGTCCTGGGTGTCACAGTTTCAACTACCCCCCCCCCCCATGTTTACATCCTGGTTAGGTATCTGAGGAGTGCAGGAAAATCAGGAAAATCTTTCACTTCAGTTTCTCTACAAACGCTACAATAATAACCAGACGTTTCTTGTGTGTTTCCACGAGTTTGTCTCAGCGTCTAACACCGACGCTTCGTGTTCCATCAAGATCGCTTTAAATCTCTTTAAACATTGTGCAGAGTCCAGGATGAGCTGCAGATGATGTTTCAGTGAGTCTCTCTAA
Source organism: Neosalanx taihuensis (assembly GCA_030340665.1). Classification (NCBI taxonomy): domain Eukaryota; kingdom Metazoa; phylum Chordata; class Actinopteri; order Osmeriformes; family Salangidae; genus Neosalanx; species Neosalanx taihuensis. The sequence goes on from CM059315.1 coordinate 1,539,897, forward strand.
ACGTTGTGCAGAGACCAGGATGAGCTGATCTCAGAAGCATCTCTGTTCTCTGTCTCCTCTGACAGGTTCTAGTGAATTCCAACGCTGCTGTTTTCAGATCAGTGATAAACTCAAGGAGATACAGAGCAGGAAGTCATCTCAGATGGGAGATAAGAGCTCGTTTAAATGGGCAAACAGAGAGAGTCACTGTGGTGCCAAACTCTGGTGCAGGAAGGAGGATTTCCATCTAATCTCCCCCCCCCTGTGGTGCCAAGATGTGAGGGGCTGTGTGGATAGAGGAGGATGGTTCAGGCACAAGAGCTTCCCTTACGGAGGATTTAGATTCTAGCGTGTTTTAAGAGAATGGTGCGCTTCAGCGAATCTTGGATGATGGGTTCTTAAAAAACAGATCAAAAACCAAACTGTGTGAAAGAAACATAAGTGTCTCCAGTGTGTATGGATATGAACTAAGTACATGTATGGATAAAGTTGGAATATCTGAGTAAAATCATCCAAGTAATTACTAAAACCCGTTGATGATTTGACCTTACCTGAAAGTAGACCATCATTGCTCCACCATAACCCATACGAGTTCTGGTGGATATTTTAATACTCCGTTACATTTGGTTTCGGTAGAGTTCGTTTTCGTTACGATGGAACAAACTTTGGAAGTCTTACCCGCTCAGAGTCGTGCATGGGTGTCATGGGGATTGTTGCTATGGTACCTCTGACCTTTATTGTTGTAGTAAATGTTTATTAGCTTACCCCCCCTACCCACCCCCCACTTCCCAGAGAAGTACCACCATTGCCAAGACAACATATAACCATTTGTGTCCAATAAATGGTTATATTCATTCGTTCGTGTTTATGACTAAAGTGTGGAGTGTGTATGGGTACAACACAGCCACTGTACTCTTTAATATACCAAGGATACTTACCTGAGTACCTTCCTCAAACAGTCTGTGTCAAACAGCATGACGGTGACCTTTTGAAGAGGTCATGCAGAGAGTCTGAGGGTTGAAGAAGTTGGACTAAGGAGGTTTATGGTTCAGCTTGGACGTCAGTGAAAACACATAAGTCTTTTCTGTTCATCCTGGACTCCAGTGTTTATTTTCAGTAATGCAAATGCAATTATAGCAGCGGTCAGCTCACTTGGCTACTGAGGACCAGGACAAGATTTCCTTTCAGATCTGTAGGCTGGCTCCAGTTTTCATGAATCACACTCACACTGGCACACCCACACACACATACACACACGTACACACACACACATGCTGCCCCTAAGTTAAGCTGAGGGCCCTGACACTTCATAAAAGGTGAACTCTGCCACCATCTCTCTCTGTCATACTCTCTCATTAACATGTGGAATATCTTTGAATGGGTGCTGAATCTGCTGATGATCGTGAGAGAAAGAAAGATAGGACAAGAAAGATGGGTAGGAAAGCTCCCAGTGCATAAATGCCACATTACAGCCTGACCTGTTCCATCCTAACTTAGACCCCCAGCCTGACCCTACAGCCTCCTAAAGGGGTGCCTGCACTTCACTTCAGCTCATGTAATGGATGCAAATATATTCACAACAGAGGGAAATCTCTGCTTTTAATAAAAGACCCTGAATCTTAAGCTATTCAAGGGCCACAAACCCGAACACAATGCTTCATGTCTCGCCAAGATCGCTCGAAGACATGCACTTCTGAGAAGCATAGGCCTCTCGGACAAGACTGCAGAACACAGACCCTCTCAAAGTCTCCCGTAAATCCCCTAATCCGGGGTCTTCAATCCTGGTCCTCGAGAGCCCCTGTCCTGACAGTTTAAGATGTTTCCCTGCTCTAAAATACATGATTCTAATGAATGGGTCATTATGAGGCTTCCACAGAGCTTGATAACAACGCATTCATTAGAATCAGGTGTGTTGGAGCAGAGAAACATCTAAAACTGTCAGGACAGGGGCTATCGAGGACCAGGATTGTATCGTAGAGAGCCTTTGTTCAGAGTCCTAACATACAGTTACGGCCTTAACACACCTTTCTAAACCTACAATGAACTGAATGACTCTTAACTGCTACTGTAACTAAAAAAATGTGGTAACCTAGTCTCTACATTTAAACATCACGCCCCTAGATAGCAATTTGTCACATGATTGACTTATGTTTCACTCGCTAACGGCCAAGCTATAAATGATCTCTTCCTTATTAGGCCTAAAACACTCCTCATCAGAAAGGGAGAACATTTAGCCAAATGGCTCCTTAAAAGACACTAACCAGATTTCAAAGGTTTGATGGTATAATAACGGGGCAATCCCGCATCATCGACCGTGACAAACAAGGTTCTTTCTTAGACTAGACATTTATTCTTAACTTCTTCCTCGGTCAGAAAATAACCCAGTTTCCCTTCCAACCATATCACAGTGAGTGATTAGAGTGGATATGAGTCTGTTAGAGAGAACACGCCGACCCACCATCACTAACCGCTTTATCTAAACACGGACTGGATGTGGTATTTCTAAGAGCTAAGCATTGTTCTGTTGAGGTGTGTTTTCAAAGGCACACAGGACCAGCACGCTCTCTGTAATGATGAGGCCCAAACGTTTACAGGGATGAATCTGGCCTCTTGTGGTGTGGGATGGTGTGTAGTGTGGTGTGTATAGGAACATGTGTGTTGTGTTGTGGAGTGGAGTTTGTGTTATGGTGTGTGTTGTGGTGTGTTGTAGTGTGTGTTCTGGTGTGTAGTGTGTGTTGTAGTGTGTTGTAGTGTGTGTTGTAGTGTGTGTTCTGGTGTGTAGTGTGTGTTGTGTTGTGTTGTAGTGTGTGTTCTGGTGTGTAGTGTGTGTTGTGTTGTGTGTGTTGTGGTGTGTTGTAGTGTGTGTTGTGTTGTAGTGTGTGTTAGGCTACAGGTGGGACCTCCATCTCTTTGTTCACCAATGCCAGGCTGAGAGAGCAGCTCTGCCAAGTTAAACTCTTAAGGAGGAAGCAGAGATGTTCTGCTGAAGGTGTGGAGCTTGGCTGAAGGATGTGCTGCTTTAACTAACCACACATCTACCTCCAAACACAAGGATTTACCTTTCAAGGTCTTCCAGAGAAATAGACCATCTGACTGCCTCTGAACACCCGCAAGTCTTTCCCCAAAGTCTGTAGAAAAAGGTGTGATTTCAAAGTGTCTCCAGTTTAAAATGTCCCCAGTTGTGATGATCCTCAGGCAGGGATGATGCCCAGAAACTGCTGTAGTTCTTTCCAGTAGCTTGTTTTAACACTTCATTCTATTAGTAGTTTTCAACTCAGAGCCTCACTGACCCCAAAGTCTGCAGGACTAATAGGCCACTGATTCACATAGTTTCATGACGCATATTTCCAGCACAAGTGTGTGTGTGGTCACACCCTAGAATTTGAATTATTTAGCGTAAATAAATCTGATCCCCCCCCCCCCCCCCCCCCCCACACACACACACACACACCTTTTTTCCTAGTAGATGACCTGGGCCAGATCTCTCCTAGTGATAACGTCAGGAATGCTTCAGCAGGAGTGAAGTGTGCAGTGACTCTTTGAAGACCTTCTGCCGTGCCAGACCAGGTTAACATGACTCCCGCTTTACTCTGTGCGGCCTTTTGATGTGCGCAACTTGAAGCTGAAACATCAAACTCCAGTTCTTTCTGCGCCACCGCCACGTTTCTGCTGCGCTGCGCACTTTCAGTTGGGAAGAGGGGGGTCGGGGGGGTGACTGTCCGGCTCATATTTATGTACCGCTGGAAAAAAACATGTTCCAACAAATCAAATAGAGATTTGGTCTGTCATCGAGTCCAGGGCAGATCCCTGCGATATCTCTTTATGTGCGGCAGCCGTTAAGGGTCATATTCCAGTTTTCCAACACCACATGATCTGTGTCTAATCTCACAACACTCCGCAGTTCCTTAGCGCTCCTGGTCTGCGTCTTCAAGAGGGGAATTATCACTGTAATTATCGATATTGCGATAATGTTAGGAGGCAATTTTCAATAGGCGAGTAATGACATCGCGTTGAACTAGTTTGTCGTGTCTCACCGTGTCAGAAATAGTTTGTAGATGTTTTGAGGGGTGTAGGTGACAGGTTTGGGTCAGGGGTCAGGAGAAGTTTCTACCTCACACACGCACACACACACACACACACACACACACACACACACACACACACACACACACACACACACACACACACACACACACACACACACACACACCACTAAACAGGGTTCCCTTTATTACTGAGACAGGGATCATGGCATGTCGCCCAAACACAGAAACAGAACCTATTCACCACCCAAAATATGTTTACATTTCAAACACTGCCCCTTTATGTGAGCACAGGCGTCTCTACATTGGAAATCCTTGGTTTGATTGAACTGTGTGTTAACCACCGTCTGACACATCAAACAGCGCCTCCCTGTGGCGAATCCTGGAACAAAAACCCCTCAGCGAAAGTACTGATTTCTTCAAAGTTCTGTTGAAGTTGGAAAACATCTTGCTACACATGTCTTACTCTTTTTTAACTAAATAACCAAAAATATTGACATTTCACGTTCACCAATGCCAGGCTGAGAGAGCAGCTCTGCCAAGTTAAACTCTTGAGGAGGAAGCAGAGATGTTCTGCTGAAGGTGTGGAGCTTGGCTGAAGGATGTGCTGCTTTAACTAACCACACATCTACCTCCAAACACAAGGATTTACCTTTCAAGGTCTTCCAGAGAAATAGACCATCTGACTGCCTCTGAACACCCACAAGTCTTTCCCCAAAGTCTGTAGAAAAAGGTGTGATTTCAAAGTGTCTCCAGTTTAAAATGTCCCCAGTTGTGATGATCCTCAGGCAGGGATGATGCCCAGAAACTGCTGTAGTTCTTTCCAGTAGCTTGTTTTAACACTTCATTCTATTAGTAGTTTTCAACTCAGAGCCTCACTGACCCCAAAGTCTGCAGGACTAATAGGCCACTGATTCATATAGTTTGGGGATATTAAAAGAAACAACAAATAATCGAAAACATTTGCCTGCGAAAAATAAAGCTTTATTTCTCGAATGAAAATTCCGGAACAAAAAAACCCATCATCAAAGTCGACTTAATTCTTCAAGGTTCTGTTGAAGTCAGAAAACATCTTGGTACACATCCTTTTCTCCTTGTCCAGGCAATCCTGGTAGGATCTGCAAAACATTCACAATCCAAACACAGACAGGACAAATCAAGGATAACATGTTTAGGATTCCATAACACTCGTCTGCCTCTGACATCATCTGTGTGTGGGTGAAGCATCTGCTGTGACCAACATGCTGAACATGTGAGGCACTCTGAGCTGTTTCCATGACTACAGCAGAAGTAGCCAATCCTGGTCCTCGAGGGCCACACTGTCCTGAAGGTTCTAGATGTTTCCCTGCTCCAGCACACCTGATTCTACTGAATGGGTCATTATGAGGCTTCCACAGAGCTTGATATTGACCCAGTCATTAGAATCAGGTGTGCTGGAACAGGGAAAAATCTAGAACCTTCAGTGTTTCCCTCCAGGACCAGGATTGGACAGCCCTGGACTACAGGATCATGTGTCGTCTTACACGGCCAGTTTCCGTAGAAGGTTGTTGATGTCGGGGTCAAAGGGTTTCCTGGCCTGGGCCATGGTGAGGTAAAGCTGGGCGTCCTCATACTTACCGAGCTCCAGGTAAGCCTGGGGGGGGGGGGGGGGGGGGGACCTGGTCAGTCAACACACCTGTCCATGGAATCTGAACTATTTAAAACAACCTTTCACCGGAAAGTATAGGTGGTGGAACTCTAAACACAACCTAGTTAAATAAGTGCACAAAATCATTTTTTTTCTGAGCTGGCAAACTAGATCTTCATGTCTAAAAGCTCTATCGTTCTCCTTGAGAGTGTGTGTGTATGTTTGGTTTTGTGTGTTTGGTTTTGTGTGTTTGGTTTTGTGTGTTTGTGTTGTTGTGCCACCTGTCCACAGCGGAACAGAGCCTTGGTGTTTTGTTTGTCTATGAGCAGAGCCTGCAGGCTGTAACTCAGAGCTTTTCCAGGCCTGCCCAAACGCAGCAGAGCCAGGGACAGGTTCAGGTAGAGGGGCAGCTGCTCTGAGGCGATGCCTCTCTGCTCCTCCTCGCTCTCCGGCTCACGGTTCGACAGCAGCGTCAGGGCCTGGGTTAGAAGGTAGAGGGACAGAGGGTTTGTTAAGTATTGCTGCTTACTTATACACAACTGGAAAACAAAGTGAGGTGCTGGTAATTCTGACAAGCAATGCCAGATCCCATAAAGAAATAGCTGTTGATTAATCCATTGCTTTTTGGCTAATTGTCAATAGCCTATATATATATCTTTGTATTCCGTGTTTCCAGAAGAAGCACATGGCACCAGAACATTGCGTGTGCGTGATCTACCTTCTTGTAGCGGTCTTTGGCGTCCTCGAAGCGGCTCTGTTTAAAGCAGTGGTTACCAAAGCTCCTCTCGATGTTGACTACACTGAGGAGGTCAGCGAGAGGCACGCAACTCTGCTCTTCCTGTAAGGGGGAGAGAGAGATGGAGGGAGAGAGAGATAGAGATGGAGGAAGAGAGAGAGATGGAGGGAGAGAAGAAGATAAATGGAGAGAGGAAGAGAGGAGTCGTTTGTCAAACCACAGTTTAAAGAACTCGACACCCCTCAGTGTTTCAGCTTCTTCAATTGCTCTTACTGGGCTCAAACAGAAGAAGTCATCCGCTTTTGCCGAGTCGATGAAGTCGAGGACATGAACCTCGTAGAGGACGCTGGCTAGAGGAGGGATGAGCGGTGGACAGCCCATCTCGCCGAAGGCGTACTCTGGCAGGAGGAGGAAGCGAGCGTAGTCACCCTTCATCATGGTCAGAAGACCCAGTTCCAGACCAGGCAGAGTAATATCTGGGTACCAGAGGGGTTCCACTTTGTTGAATGAGGTGGAAAAACTCAAAGCTAAACAGCTGAAAGACCTGAGTCATCACTCATACCTCTGCCGAGTTTCATCATCCTTGGGTGCTTCCTGTTGGTCGTAGTCTCGAAAGGTTGATCGGAATATTCTAGATATCCAGAGACATGAACTGTGGAAGCATGACAGAGTTAGAAGAGTTCATCTAGCAGACCAGACCAGTGCTCAGGTCACAGCAGTAAGGCAATGTGATGATGACCTACTGTAGACAGAGGAGTTCCTGGGTACTGGAGGCCCTAGTCCAGCCTGGATCACCTCCTTAAGAACCCCTCCATCCCCCAGGATATCCTCCATGTGCTGGCTCAGCCGGAGGAAAGGACTCTAAACAAACATCCAAAAGAAAGAAAAAAACAAACTTGTGTTTATAAAGAGCCATTATTCTGGCTAACTTTGGATTTTAGTGTCCAATACTTTCATGGAGAAGCGCATTTTATATCTGTAGTATATAGTTATCTCGCTAGCTCGGCTGACTTTGACCGTTTTTGATTAGTGACTCTGTAACCTGCTAACCTGCAGGGGGTCCTCACGCCTACTCATCTGTTATACGGGGGTTTATGTAGTGTTTATTTCTGTTTATTTCGTGTTTGTTTCGTGTTTATACAACTGTTGTCCTTCTAAAACGTGCTGAGATCACGTCTGTCTCACCTGGGTGACGTCATCATGCTGCTGGATTCCGCTGTTCCCTGACGTCATCATATCAACTTCGTTAAACTTAATATGAAATATATTCACTTTAAATGTCGTAACTTGAGTTACAAAGAGCTTCAGTGCAGGAAAGGTAAAGTAACTGTAGTGATGGGTCAGAGGTCCTCTTCTATCCCATCATGCATCTGCTGCCTTTTAAAAAAACTTTTTAGTTTGTTTTGAATTCACCTATTTGAAATATTAATTTATTTAAATTAACGAGAGATTATCTTAAAATGTTAGTTGAAAAACAATATCTGCGGGGAGAAAAATTGGATTTTCGCGAACGTTTTGCTTGACAAGAATGGCTGTATTTAGATAACTATTCCTCCAAAGACAACATAATGATGATTAATCTAAATTAAGACATCTAAAATAGTAATATTCACCTTTACACACCGCAACATTTGAAGTGTTTTTGAAGACATTTCCAAAGAAATTCAAGTCTGATGTTTACTTGATTATACTTTATAAATATAAAAATGTCAAACAAAATATATGCACAGCAGGACATCAATATCATATAATACATTTTCAAAAAAATATATGTTTTTCTTGAATTATAAACCCTTATTAACTTTTGATTGTAGTTTAAAGAGTTAATGCTCACACACTGCTGAGAATAATTTAAAACTACAATAAAAGAAACATCACATGCTAAAACACTGACAAATGTACAAAACACTCAGAAATTGGACTGATATGAGATTAATTTTACAATTTCACAGTTGCGAAACAAAATGTATTATAGGAGTCAAACCTACACGTGTTACATACAGTTTATATGAGTCATTCCTAGTTTTTTCAATCAGACTTTTGTCAGAATAATCTCCTTTTCTGATTTCTTTTTTTTCTTCTTCTTCAAGAATGCATGCAAATCTCACCATACATTTCTTTTCACCATTATAATAATCTAATAGAAGTCATAATTTTTTCTTTCGGGGGTGGAAATCTTTTCTAATCTAGTAAACAAGTATTATTACACACTTTGAAGTGGACACTTTGAAGTGGACTTGCATTGGAAAGATTCCGTTTTTCCATTAAAACCTTTTAACATGTCACGGTTGCTAAGCAGCACACACTATTCTCCAAAATTTAACAACACCTTAATTTTAAATCACCAATCACAAATTCACACTGAAGTCCATCAATAGAAGAGAATAATAGTATTTGCAGGGGTAGATTAGAGACACACCATCATCTTGCACTACATTAGTAATCTTGAGGTCAATGTTACACCTACAGAGCAATATTGATCAGTTTGAAGGCATTAAAAGGAAGGCATTGCTTTAAATACTGTTAGTAGTCTGCATCAAGTTCACATGTTAAAGGTCACAAGCCTTGTGAGAATTAAGTAGAAACCTTTTGGTAAAAATGTCTGTTATTAGTCTGGAAAAAGCGGTTCATTTACTGGGGTGGAAAAGGATATTTTATTCTTATGAATGTTTCTGAGCTAAGTGGCTCCATCTGGGTCAATGTGCTGAATTCTGCACACTGAGTCTTAAAATGAGATATCAGCCTTTAACAGAAATAGTTGATGTGAAAACACAGTTATTTTGCAACCATAAGACATCATAACATTCGCTCTCATGAACACTGTACATGAGTCTAGTGTTCTTGCAGTAAGTCAGCATAGTTAAGAAATATTCAAACAAACAAGTGGTAAAAAATAAAATAATAATCTCATCGTAATATTGGCAGTCACAGTCGTAGAAATGGTCTTGTTATTGAAAACAACACAAAAACCAGTTACATTCAGTTTAAGCAGAACATGAGATCTGAGAGGTGTCCAACAAACAGAACTAAACAGTAAATGTATTGTCCTTTATGAGATATTTCATGGTTCATTCATTGCCTATAAAACAAGATAGTACAGTAGTTAAACCTCAAAGGTAAACATTTTACCAACACGTCTGAATCCAAGGTACCTTATCAAAGTTGCCTACATTTATCTGCTCGTGATTTAAAACAGCTGAAATAGATTATACTGACACTGATGTAAACATCCAATCAGAGTGTTTCTGGTGAATGTTAGCAGGTGAGCAGGTGAGTCATAAGGGTGTGGTCGAAGAGTACGAGCCTTTAGCCAAACACATCCTAGAGATTCTTTCACAGAAACAAATACAAAGGCTCCTAATGTCTTGTTACAGCTATGTCATTTTTAGATTTTTATACCAAGGCTCGTAGTATCTTTTAAATTACGTTGCTTATCTCAGTTTTATATATATAAAACACTGAAATTTCATTTGATTGGCGAACAGTGACCTAATCTTGAACTTTGGTGTTTTTGTGTCCAGTGATGATGTCATCGTTTGACAACAGCACGCAGCCAATGAACACGTCCGCCTGGGATGCAGGTGTGGTGAGGGGAACGAACCCTCCCCCGGAGACGACACACACATTCCTGTAAGTACTCTAGCTCTCTGCATTACACAACCCTATGAGAATCATATCCTTGATCTACCAGTTTGACACCTATAAGTTCCGTACCCTACATCAGTGTTTAACCTTTATCCTTCAGCCACTGGGACCATTAGCACCAACACAGATCATTTACATTTGACATTCAGTCATTAGCAGACGCTCTTATACACTTATTGACTGACAGCAAGTACAGGGACATTCCCCCCTGAGGCAAGTAGGGGTGAAGTGCCTTGCCCAAGGACACAACGTCATGTTGACACCCTAAAGGACTGCGCTACATGACGCCTGGTTTATTGTTGATATGTAAGGAAGTAAGGAAGCCTTCAGAACTTTTTGACATAGTCTAGTCTGTGAGTCTGTAGCAGCATGCAGCACAGCCATGAACACAGGCATGAACACAGCCATGAACACAGCCATGAACACAGACATGAACACAGCCATGAACACAGGCATGAACACAGCCATGAACACAGCCATGAACACAGGCATGAACACAGCCATGAACACAGGCATGAACACAGCCATGAACACAGCCATGAACACAGGCATGAACACAGCCATGAACACAGCCATGAACACAGCCATGAACACAGCCATGAACACAGCTTTTCTGTTGACACTATATCAGGACATCTGCCACAGAAGCAGGAAGGAGGAGTCTAGAGGGGGGAGGAGTCTTGAGGGGGGAGGAATCTAGAGGGGGGAGGAATCTAGAGGGGGCAGGACAGGTGTAGCTCCGGGTGGTTTTGACTTTGACCCCTGCCTTGTGACCCCGCCCACTCCTGTGACCCTGCCCCACCCCCTGTGACCCTGCCCTGCCCCTGTATCCCCCTCCCCCGCCCCCCCTGTGCATCAGGACCTGAACACATGCACAGCTCGCACCACATACTGCCTGCAGATTGGACACTCGCTCATGCGCTTGCCACACTTGCTGCAGGTGACCATGTGACCACACTCCAGCAGCACGCAGTCGATGGGAGAGTCCATGCAGATACGACACAGGTTCTCCTCCAGGGTTTTAGGGGCGGCTGACTCTGAGAGAGAGAGAGAGGGAGAGAGAGAGAGAGAAGAGGAAGAGAGAGAGAGAAGAGGGAGAGATTAAGGATTCTCCATCCTATGTGAGTGCTCAATACTACAATACTTTCCAAAAAAAGGGTTTCTTACCTTCCTCATTGTCAGTGCTGGACACTGAAAGAAAGAAACATTTTCAGAACTCTCAGAATCTACTTTAAACCCAATATGTACGGAGGTTTGTGTGTAATAATTAAAGGGTATCTAGTTATTTTGTAAAGTGATATACAGGGAGGATTTCAACCTGCGACTTCTGCAGTCAAACACTCTAACCACCGAGCTCTCCACCGTGTCCTGGACGGGATCGAACCCCTCACCTAGGTTCTGGAGGTCTTTCTGGTCGTTGTACAGACGTGTCACTCTCTCCATCAGCTCCCATTTCTCACAGCAGCCTTTGAAGTTGACGAAGTTGCGAGCGAGGATCTCCTTGAGCTGTCGAACGCTGAGGCCCTCCACATCCTCCACCCTGCTGAGGTCTGACAGGGAGGCCCGGCGCTCTGGCACCAGCGCCTCGTCCCCCTCTGAAGACTGGAGCAGAACACACAGGAACACATGTTTAATACTGACTGACATGGAATATAACAGCTGACTCTATCCATGTATGTTTCCTCTTCATCTAACCCAGTAAACACATCCCTGCTTTTACCTCCTCTTCCTCTTCTTCGTCTTCCTCCTCCTCCTCCTCTTCCTCAGATATCTGCTCTGATGCCTCCGTCTCTGTCTCCTGCTCTGGCTGCTCTGCCTGGTCTGGGGGGCTGGCGGGGGCCAGGGAGGGTGTGGGAGAGGCGGGCAGGACTCCAGACAGGGAGGCAGGCTCCGGCAGAGCCCCAGGCTCCGGCAGGGCTCCAGGCAGGGAGGCAGGCTCCGACAGGGCCCCGGGGAGGCTCACAGCCTCACTGCTGCTGCTGCTGGGGGAATGCTGTCCCAGGACCAGCTCTACCAGCTCCTCCTTCTCCCTGCAGGTCTGGGTGGGAACCTCGTGAAGGTGCAGGTACTCCCTCAGCTCTCTCACCTGGTCAAGGTACACCGTCAAGGGAACCACAGTTTAGACAAGTGTCCTTTCCTGCTGTAACGGTGGATCAAGCCATACACACACACACACACACATGTCTATCCAGATCCACACACACACACATCTATCCAGATCCATACACACACACACGTCTATCCAGATCCACACACACACACACGTCTCTCCAGATCCACACTCAGGAGCCCCACCTTCAGCCTCATCAGCTGGGCGCGGTCGAACAAGGTTCCATGGAAACGCTGGCAGGTGTGGCAGAGGCGGGGCCTAGGAGGAGCCAGCTGGACTGAGCAGCGACCACAGAAGTTCTTCTTACAGTCCACACACACATGCTGAGGAGAGAACACACACACACACATGCTGAGAGGAGAGAACACACACACGGTGAGGAAAGAAAACACACACACACAGGCTGAGGAGAGAACACACACACACACACACAGGCTGAGGAGAGAACACACACGCTGAGGAGAGAACACACACACATGCTGAGGAGAGAACACACACAAGCTGAGGAGAGAACACACACACACACACACACACACACACACACACACTGAGGAGAGACGTACTGGAGGAGAGACAGACAAGCTGATTTCTTAGTGTGACCCAGACATCAGCCACTAGAGGGCACCCTAACCCTCCTGTCTCTGCTTCTCTGCTCCAGATCTCAGGTGTTCCTCCACACACCAACATCTGGGACAGACACCCTTCACAGTGTCCCTCAGGAGAGAGTCTGCCCTGGGACAGGGGCCCCGTACCTTCCTGGCGATGGTGTTGAACAGCCCTCCGCAGGCCTTGCACAGGTGCTCCGGGGACGAGGGGGAGAGGCTGTAGCCTGTGTTGGTGTAGGCCTGGCGCCATGACGATCCGGTCTCTTCCACTGTGGCGGTGGGTTCCAGACAGGACCAGCTACAACAGGATGTCCACATGCTCCTGCCTGCTCACACACAAACAGAGACACACAGGCACACACACACACACACAGGCACACACAGACACACAGGCACACACACACACAAAGGCACACACAGACACACAGGCACACACACACAGGCACACACACACATTGCATTTATTTTATATAACCTTTATTGTGTTCTTTACTGTGTACCCCTATATAAAATGAGCCCCTAGCTTTAAGCCCTAGTATTTAATCTTAATGTCTTTTGCAGGGTTTTTCCTTCCTGTAATACAGATCCTACAGGGCTGTTCTCTATCTGATACACCATCAGCTGACTGAAGGTCGATTCCTGGTGTTTAGTTTCAGTCTGTACTTTTTAACTAATTGTTTTCTTTTGACTCTGTATCCTCGCGTTAACAGGCTCTTACCTTAAGAAGCGACAGGTAACGTGACCAGTCTGGTTGATAATGATAAGCAGGTTGTTGATTAAGAAAAAACGACTTTTCCTATGAAGCGAGTTACAGGAAGCGAGAGATAAGAGCGCTTATTCCTTGACCCCGCCCCCCTGGCAGCCACCCCCCCTAGCAACCAGCCGCCACCCTACGCCCCATGGCAGCCACGCCCCCTAGCAACCAGCCGCCTCCCAACGCGCCTCTCCTCCGCTTCATCTACCCCCGGGGTGTGATGAATACAGACCACCTGTGTCACACACCTGTCCTGGGATTTAGACTAAATTCACTTATTAATTGTTGCTGCTAATTAAGGAGGAGTTGAGGCGGGTAAATAATGACCAACCTTCAGTCCTAATGAAATGAAACAGCATCCTTAAGTACCAAGGCTGATTATTGATCCCAGTGAAGCAGTCCTATAGCTGATGACTGATCTGACAGTCCTACAGTAACCTATATTTGCTTTGGGCAAAATAAACAATTTCTTTCTTTATGCCAAAAACCCTTATTATGTTTTACAGAACCGGTTATCTGAGTATGTTACTGCTTGTTTCTTTGATCGTATCTGATGTTATTCTGTGGCCTGTATGAGGGCATCATGCTGGCTGTGAGGAGCACCAGGCTGGTCCTACATAATTAGGCTGTTTAACATAGGAACCATACTGACATCACTAGAGAAGATTAACAATAGTCCGGTAAACCGTTTTATAATGTTGATGCTTTTCTGAATATTTAATCACATTATTATTTGTAAGAGCAGCATCCTTTAGATCATCAGATCTTACCTGGGTGACCCGGAGCTCCTTATCCTGACCTCCATGTCGAACATCTCGGTTCAGATTTTATAACATCAACGTTGAAAAGCAGGCGGATAAACTGGATCTTTCTAAGCCGGGTTTCAGTCTCTTGTCTCCGGCTGAACAGAGACACTCAGTGCCGCTGATGATGGAGGAGCGGAGGAGCGTCTTTAGGAAGAAATTACGTCATGACGCAGCCCAGCTGTGCGTAGAGGAGCTGACGTCATAACGCAGCCCAGCTGTGCGTGGAGGAATGACGTCATGACGCTGCCAGTTCGGCGGGAGATTCTGCGGCAGCAAACATGGCGGCTTCCATGATGGAAACAGAGACTGAAGAAGTTCAGGAGAAGAAAGATGAAGATCAGAGTAAAGGAGCTTATGAGCTGCCATGGTAACGACACTGTGTCTTAAGACTTCAGTTAGTAGTTTTCTCGGTGTTTTTGTTTGTTAGTCTGTTTTGCTGCAGGGCTGCTGGAGGATCTAAAGACAGCCGTCAGCTCCTTGCTTCAACATGTTAAACCTCCTCTCTGTGGATTTAAAGACAGATATAAGATCCAGATTTAAACCTTAAACCTCCTCTCTGTGTTTAACCTGCAGGGTGGAGAAGTACAGACCTCTGAAACTGGACCAGATTGTTGGGAATGAAGACACCATCAGCAGACTGGCAGTATGAAGAACTATGTCCAAGTCTTTAATGCTTCATATGTTAGTCCAAACCTGCAGTGACTTCACTGATCATTGTGTCTTACAGGTGTTTGCAAGAGAGGGAAACGTACCCAACATCATTATAGCTGTGAGTCATTCTCTTATGTTAAAGAAGCTTGGTGGTAGTTATGAGGAACAGCTGTGAACTGCACATCATGTGAATAAGATGCTAAATGTTCCCTGATGTCATGTGATAAGTTAACGGTGTGTGTGTGTGTGTTCAGGGTCCACCTGGCACAGGTAAGACCACCAGCATCTTGTGTCTGGCCAGAGCTCTGCTAGGCTCCTCCATGAAGGATGCTGTGTTAGAGCTGAACGCCTCCAACGACAGGTGAGAGCTGAACACTACACACTAACACAAGCTGGATGTGTTGAGAGAAGACTTGGTGTGTCGATGTGGCGTCCAGTTTGAGTCTAAAGGTCCGTCTGTCGTCCTTACAGAGGGATCGATGTGGTCAGGAACAGAATCAAGATGTTTGCTCAGCAGAAAGTCACGCTGCCAAAGGGGCGACACAAGATCGTGATTCTGGACGAGGCAGACAGGTCAGACTGATCTCTGATCTGTGTCTGAAGATGATCACACACACACACACACACACACACACACACACTGTGTCTCCTGACCTCATGGTGAAGGGCTGTGTGAGAGAGACACTGTGGCTGTATGATGGAGAGTTAACAGGTTCAAATCCCCCTGTGCCCCTTCGGCTCCCAGTATGACTGATGGAGCCCAGCAGGCTCTCAGGAGGACCATGGAGATCTACTCTAAGACCACCCGCTTCGCTCTGGCCTGCAACGCCTCGGATAAGATCATTGGTGAGTGTGGCTCCACACAGACATCCCATAATATACTGCGTGCTACAACACAACACCCTGCTTACACTCGTTATAATACTAATATTTTTTTATTTTTCATTGTTCTGCTGTGTGTGTGTGTGTGTGTGTGTGTGTGTGTGTGTGTGTACTCTGTGCTGTGTTGGTGTTCTGCTGTGTGTGTGTGTGTGATGTGCTGCTGTGTGTGTGTGACCTCTGCTGTGTGTGTGTGTGTGTGTGTGTGTGTGTGTGTGTGTGATGTGCTGCTGTGTGTGTGTGTGTGTGCCCTCCATGCTGCTGCTGTAGAGCCCATCCAGTCCCGCTGTGCTGTGCTTCGCTACAGTAAGCTGAGGGATGAGCAGATCATGGCCCGCCTCCTGGAGGTGGTGGAGCAGGAAGCTCTGATCACCACCGACGACGGTCTGGAGGCAATCATTTTTACTGCCCAGGGAGACATGAGACAGGTGGGGAGGGTCAGGGGGGAGGAGGAGGGAGGGACAGGGGGGAGGAGGAGGGAGGGACAGGGAGGAGGAGGAGGGAGGGACAGGGGGGAGGAGGGAGGGACAGGGGGGAGGAGGAGAGGTGGATGGGGGTTATGAGAGGAGGTGTCATTGTCAGAATAGGTCCTTCTAAGCAACCTAGACCGCTTTAATGTTTAATTTGATTTTGTGTTTCCTTGGGAACCAAAATAAACTGTGCTGTAATCTGGTGTTTCCATGGGAACTAATCTAGACTGTGCTGTAATCTGGTGTTTCCATGGGAACGTGTGTCGTCTCTCAGGCCCTGAACAACCTGCAGTCCACCAACTCTGGGTTCGGCTTCATCAACAGTGAAAACGTCTTCAAGGTATCGCTTCCTCCCGTGTAACGACCTATCAGATTAAGAGGGGTCTGTTCCAGCCAATCACTGAGCTGTCTCCAGGGGAGTGACAGGACCCTGTGTGTTTAGGTGTGTGATGAGCCCCACCCCCTGCTGGTCAAGAGCATGTTGGAGCACTGTGTCAACGCCAACATTGAAGAGGCGTACAAGGTAGCAAACACCTTTAGACGTACCTCTGAAACAGGAAGTGAAGTCAGCTAAAGCAGGAAGTGAAGCCCCCTAAAGCAGGAAGTGAGCGTGTGTGTGTGTGTGTTCAGATCATCGAGCAGCTGTGGGCGTTGGGCTACTCTCCTGAAGACATCATCGGGAACATCTTCAGGGTGTGTAAGACCTTCCAGATGGCTGAATACCTCAAACTGGAGTTCATCAAGGTAAGACACAGCAGAGAGGCCTGTCGGGGGGGGGGGGGGGGGGGGGGGGGGGGGGGGGGGTCAGGGGTCAGGGGGGGGCCTGGGGGCCTGAATGACGTGTTGTGATGTCATCCTGTCTCCTAGGAGATCGGCTACACCCACATGAAGGTGGCTGAGGGGGTGAACTCCCTCCTGCAGATGGCTGGACTGCTGGGGCGTCTGTGTAGCAAGACCCTGCCACCTGCTGCAAGCTAACCCTGACCTTATCTACCCCCAACGCTCCCTTCTACCCCCATCTACCCCTAACGCTCCCCTTCTACCCCCCATCTACCCCTAACGCTCCCCTTCTACCCCCGCCATCTACCCCCATCTACCCCTAACGCTCCCCTTCTACCCCCCATCTACCCCTAACGCTCCCCTTCTACCCCCACCATCTACCCCCATCTACCCCTAACGCTCCCCTTCTACCCCCCATCTACCCCCATCTACCCCTAACACACGCCGGCTACCCCTGCCATCTACCCCCCATCTACCCCTAACGCTCCCTTCTACCCCCGCCATCTACCCCCATCTACCCCTAACGCTCCCCTTCTACCCCCCATCTACCCCCATCTACCCCTAACACACGCCGGCTACCCCTGCCATCTACCCCCATCTACCCCTAACGCTCCCTTCTACCCCTGCCATCTACCCCCATCTACCCCTAACGCTCCCTTCTACCCCCGCCATCTACCCCCATCTACCCCTAACACACGCCGGCTACCCACCCCTGCCATCTACCCCCATCTACCCCTAACGCTCCCCTTCTACCCCCCATCTACCCCTAACACACCGCCATCTACCCCTGACATCCGCCATGTACCTTCCCACACCACCTCCATCCCAAAAGTACCCCTCTCTACCCCCCTCAATTCACCCTAATATCTAGATTATTCTAAACCCCTCTGAAATCCTTTCTGTAATAAATAGCCTTTTCTACACATCATGACTAATGTTTTTTTCTTTAATTCAGCAACAAGTACTTAAAACAACAAACCCCAAAAATCTGTATTTACAGAGCAAAAGTGAAATGATTTAGGTCTAAGTTAAGACAGTTCCAGGTTTGAACACAAGGTGGCAGTACATCCATCTGCAGAAAACTCCACACTTGATTATGTACAGATTAACCGCTACCTTCATTATCTGCATTCACATAGTCAGGCTCATCTGCAGAGAAAAGGGACCATTAGTACAGCAAGGAGAGGTGTGTGTGTGTGTGTGGTTCTATACAGTAGTGTAGTGTGTGTGGTTCTATACAGTAGTGTAGTGTGTGTGGTTCTATACAGTAGTGTAGTGTGTGTGTGGTTCTATACAGTAGTGTAGTGTGTGTGGTTCTATACAGTAGTGTAGTGTGTGTGGTTCTATACAGTAGTGTAGTGTGTGTGTGGTTCTATACAGTAGTGTAGTGTGTGTGGTTCTATACAGTAGCGTAGTGTGTGTGGTTCTATACAGTAGCGTAGTGTGTGTGTGGTTCTATACAGTAGTGTAGTGTGTGTGTGTGGTTCTATACAGTAGTGTAGTGTGTGTGTGATTCTATACAGTAGCGTAGTGTGTGTGGTTCTATACAGTAGTGTAGTGTGTGTGGTTCTATACAGTAGTGTAGTGTGTGGTTCTATACAGTAGTGTAGTGTGTGTGTGTGGTTCTATACAGTAGTGTAGTGTGTGTGTGTGGTTCTATACAGTAGTGTAGTGTGTGTGTGATTCTATACAGTAGCGTAGTGTGTGGTTCTATACAGTAGTGTAGTGTGTGTGGTTCTATACAGTAGTGTAGTGTGTGTGTGTGTGTGTGTGGTTCTATACAGTAGTGTGTGTGTGGTTCTATACAGTAGTGTAGTGTGTCTGATCGCACCCCTCTCCCTGCTCTCTCTTCACTTGCTCCAGGAAGTCTGAGTTCTCATAGTCAGACTCATCTGTACCTGGAAGAAAACAAAATGTCATGAAAACAACATCTTAATTAGATGAGAACATCACAAAACACTCTTCTTTCTTTGCCCCCCCAAATCTGCCAGTTCAGGGGTTGTGATCCTTATTTCAGCGTTATCCAACACTTGGCAACGTACCATAAATGCTGTTGATGGTTTCGTTCAAAGGTAAAGAAGTAAAGATGTTCTGGTACGGACACTGTTCAGTGTCTGGAGAGACACACAGGATAATAGTTAACGTGATCCAAAACTATTCTTCACACCAAGTTCTCAAGAGGAATAATCTTCATTTGGTGTTAAGTCTGTTTCATATTTTTGTTTAGTTTGTTGCAGATAACACAAACTTGAGGCTTGACATTTGTGTGACCTCCCCCTCATGTATTTGTGTAACTTTTCCATTGACTTTACGAGACGCTGTGATAGAACTGGTGTTTCCTATACAAGCTACCCAGGCATTAGTTTAATAGAGGCACTTTTTAAAATGCTGTGTGGAATGGTAAATGAGGACAGTTTAAAGACGTCAAGAGACGTTTTTAAACAACTAGACTTTCCAAAATAGAAACATTTTCACTTGTTTACCCGATTCTGAATCCTTCTGAACGCTATCCCTGGTTTCAACGTTCTGATAAACTTGGTCAGGAATCGGATCACTGAACAGACCAAACACAAAAGAAATGAATCACTAAATGTACAGTGATTCATTTCATGTACAGTGATTCAACATTGTGTTCAGAACATGCATGATGTGATCATGTCCACTTACACATATGTTGGTTCATAGATTCCCATCGTAGCTAAAGTAACACAAAAAAGTGAGTTGTTGAGAAGTAGAAGTTGACATTTGAATCAGTATATATCAGATGGATTGTGAGCTGTATATAGATCTTACCATCTTGAACATTTTGATATTTGGACTTGTCCTCTCTTGTCTTCTCATCTACATTTTAAATCAGTTCAGTTAAAACAGTTCTAATATATTCAGTATTTTGCCTTTCTGTTTTGAAACCACATTGTTGGATCATTTTGGATTCTGCTTTCAGTATGTGTGTAAATATTTACTTATATTTGACAGAAACTGATATCATTTTTTATGTGCAATCTTAATGTATATTTTGTTTGAAAGTTTACTTCCATAGAAATGTCCAGCTGGTGAAAATCTTACCTTGTAAATGTTGTGTCTGTATTGTTTTAGGTTCCCTGAAAACATGGAATACTGTAAGTGATCTTATAAGTTCTTTTGCATATATATGTTTTTTGCTTAATTTGTCCTTTGTTGCAAATTCACAAGGAGGAATCATTCACCTCACAGAAGCACCAATAGGGTTCAGAGTTCATTTTAACGTCCATTAACTGAAAGGTGTTGCCATTTGAACACATTTTTAAAATGCAAATTTTTAAAATTTCCTGCCTTTGTAAAAGTCACTCTTGATTTTGTACATTCAGTTCAAGTGATGAAATGTTTGCTGTAAAATGTCAATTTAAGGATCATATAGATAAAAGATATCCACTGTCTTTATGTGATACTTACTCAGGAGGGGTTAATGGCAGCTGGCGCATTATTTGGTTGGAACGTATGACTAGAAAAGACATTGAACTGTATTAATGTCCCTATTAGCCTGAAATAAGCTCACAAATCAGATATTGTGTCAATACTTAATAAGGACCAAATACTGTCAAATGTGTATATGAAATATAAATGGATATTTGATAGATTTATTGCTCACCTGTTTTTGATCGCGTTACTGCAAATGTGCTTCCCTCTCGCTGGCTGTGTAAAGCATCATAACAGGTTAAGATTGTTTGAAAATAATTATTTTTATTAGACACTGTATTATCTTTCTAGTGTTATTGAACATTACTAAATTGTAATAAAGTATAATTGTATTAAGTTAATGTCTACTTACAACACCTGTGGATTATAGACCTGATTCTCCTGTATTAACCCTGTTAGAGAGGAAGCATCACCTCGTCTTGTAAAACACTTTAGCAATATTACTGTGGCAACAGTTTTAAAAATGACTTTCACAAAAAAAAAACCCACACATTTAGAAATGTTCCTGAGACTACAAGGTAATGGCTTAAATCACTAAATATAGGCTATGACTGTATAAAAACAATAAGGATGACTCACTGGAGTTCTTTTTGCACCAAAGACAGAAAATAGAGACCAGAGAGAGAGAAGATAAGGAGATGCTGGCAAGGATTAGCCAATCTGGACTGGATACTGTGATCATAACTGCAACACAAGAAGTAAGACATGTATGACTTTCATTCCTCTGGGTTTCATTCAATCACGCGTGTCTTTTAAATCATACATCATTGTTTACATGCTACAACAAAATGAATGAAAATGAATCCTAACCTCAGTAGAGATAATGGTCTAATTGCTGTTCCAGGAACTGTCTGAATGTGCTTCTGTGTGTCTCCAGCTCTTCATTCTCTAACAGTTCTCAGGAAGTGAAGCTTGTGTGATTAAAGGCTGACTGACCTCATGGGCCTCATGTCAGCCTCAAGAAAGCCCCATCTGTAAAAGTGGCCCAATGCTTCCAGGAAGCTCTCTGCAGTCAAACTAACCGCATGCAGGCCAATGTAAGGCTGTACAGCCTCGATGAAATACACTCTCTAACCGTTAATGTGTTGATAGAACTCTATTTCACCATTTTATATTTGGTGAGGGGGAAAATTCCACTGAGTATGTAGTTTAATGGATGAGGGAACGTAATGTGTTCATTGTACGTATTAACGTTATTAAATGTAAATTATATTGTAATGCATCCGAGAAGCAGCCAAACTTTTAATACCGAGGCTTAAAGAAAAATATCAGAGGACACTCACCAACACTGCTAAACACTTTTCATCGCATTTCAACTTTTTAAAACAAATAAACAAGAAACGATCTTCCAGTCTTCTAAATCTGTATGAGCCACTTCTCTAATCATACTGTACTGTGTTGAGAGAGAGAGAGAGAGAGAGAGAGAGAGAGAGAGAGAGAGAGAGAGAGAGAGAGAGAGAGAGAGAGAGAGAGAGAGAGAGAGAGAGAGAGAGAGAGAGAGAGAGAGAGAGAGAGAGAGAGAGAGAGAGAGAGAGAGAGAGAGAGAGAGAGAGAGATAAGCTTCCTGTTACAAACTGAGCGCCACCACATCCGCTGGCTGGACATACACACACACATACAGACACACATAGAGACACACATAGAGACACACATACTGACACATACTGACACACACAGACACACACACAGACACACACAGACACACACACAGACACACATGCAGACACTCATGCAGACACACATACAGACACACATAGAGACACACACACAGACACACACAGACACACACACAGACACACACACAGACACACATACAGACACACATACAGACACTCATGCACACACATACAGACCCACATAGACACACACACAGACACACACAGACACACATACAGACACACATACTGACACACACACATACAGACACACACACAGACACACATGCAGACTCACATGCAGACACACATAGAGACACACATACAATAGTACCAGGCTGAAGGGCAGGACCTGAGGTTCCCAGAAAGGTCAACCTGATGATTCTTGGACTTATGGATCCAGAGGTATGGTCATTTGAAGTGATCATTTCCAATGTGGAGCGTTTGAGTGTTATGAAATATGACACTGTACAGGCCCTAAATACATCTATACAAAGTTGTCGTGTGTAAATCTGGTCCATCACATACCAGCTGTATAAGGCCTTAGAACCCGCAGTTGGTTTATGAGACATTAGGTCAGTTCGACTTCTTACACCGCTGCAGCCGGAGGACCCTTCGTACCTCAGACTATATGTGGTGGATAAATACAATAAAGTTATACAGCAGGCATTAAAACTGGTATTATAATAAACGTGGAAAACACGCACAGAAAAAAACGTCTTCAGAAACTGTTCATTTTGCTAGCTTGGGGGTTTCAGTTCAGCAGTGATGTATGACGTGTTACCTGAAGCATATCTCGAGCTTGGGGATATCTTGGGGATATCTGTGCAAAATGACGAAGTGACGACGTCAAATGTTGTCATGTCTGAATCTGTTTGATCTCACGAGACTTTGATGGAAAGTGACGGCAATATGTCAAATCGGACAACAACAAAATCTAATCGACATCCCCTTGGGTGCTGCTGCTAGATAAACATTGTATTTACATGGCCTTTTGCCTTGCCTATCATGATTTCATGATTGGCCAGATTCAGACATGACAACATTTGACGTCGTCACTTCGTCATTTTGCACAGATATCCCCAAGATATCCCCAATGCCTATATGTTAAGTAATCCCCCTTTGTTTTTTTGTTTTTTTGTGTTTTTGAATGCATTTGTTGATATGTATGCTTTCTTTCCCCCTGTGAGGGTTTTTTGTATGTTGGTGTTTTTGCACAAAAAAATTAACAAATAATAACAATTATAATCGAATCGAAATCGACAGCGACAGCGTCAAGTCAGCCGGATGCAGCCGTGCATGAAGTCGAATGCACCCAACGTCCTTCTCTGACGGAGATGACGTCATGAAAGGGGGAGGAGGGAAATGTGACGTCACTCACCCTCCCCTTAGCAACAAGAAGCAAAGATGGCAGCGCACAGGAACGCTGATCATCATCCTCCAGAGATCTCGACGCCGCTGAAGATCCCTAAAACAGAGGCTCCATCACCGGGATCAGAGGAGGAGCTCTCTAACCCCTCCACCCCTAACAGGTTCTCCCCCCTGACCTCCTCTTTGTCCGGGGCCGGAGGAGGCCGAGGTGCCCTGGCTTCATCCTCCAGCAGCCTCGCCGCTTGCCGAGGGATGTCCTGGACTCCATCCGAGACTAACGCCCTAATCGCGGTCTGGGGGAACGAGAGACTGACGGAGGCTCGGATGCAGCAGCTGGAGGTTGCAGGAACCGTGTTCTCTGGGAAGGCTCCTGGTCCAGCCATGTATGAGAGGGTCTCCAGAGCCCTGATGGAGCTGGGGTATGAGAGGACACCTTCCCAGTGCCGGGAGAGGATGAAGGTAACAGATTATTATTAATAATAATATCTATTATCTGGAGATAAGGAGCAGTATGTTAGACAGACAGATCTAAATATCCAGCTTTGAAACACGCAATACAGGAAGAATTAGGGTGGACAAACTTCAATGTGTCCTTGACAGACAGATGCTGTTCCTTGGTTTTAAAGCCTGTATGGTTGTTTTTATGATGTGGCAATATACAATCTCTATACCAATAAGGTAAATAGTTCCTTTTTTGTAAAGATATTAAGAGTTAATCTATAAGCCTGCTATGTTTGGGGTCTATCACATCGCTATGCTCAGTGACTGAAGCTCTCTCTTGTAAGTCGCGTTGGATAAAAAGTCTTGTAAATGACTACTGTAAATGTGTGTAAATGTAAGAGTTGTCCTGCATATTCTACATGTTTCCCTGCTCTAACACACCTGATTCTATTGAATGGGTCATTATCTAACTCCTGGTAACTGGTATCTGTTTGAGAACCACAGCACACAGCTCCACCAAAGCTCCGCAGTAGAACAGTAGTAGAACACTGTGGTCTGTGTCCCTGTCCACACACAGACGTTGCGTCGGTGCTACAGCCGGGTTAAGGAGCACGGCATCGGGAAGAGGAAGAGCAGCTACTCCCTAGAGCAGCTGGAGAAGGTGTTTGGACAGGGAGGCTGGGACTCTCAGACCTGTGCTCCAGTTCTCATCAACAGCAGTGGTCTGTACCAGGAGATGGAGTCAGACAGCAGCACCATGGAGGAGCTGTCTCAGGAGGACTGGTGCACACAGGTGCTGTCCTCTGCCTTCCAGGATGGAGACATGGAGGCTGGTAAGATGTGGGGGCTGCTGGGAGGAGGAGGAGGAGGAAGAGTTGGGGGGAGGGAGAGTAGGAGGGGAGGAGGAGGAGGAGGAGGAGGAGGAGGAGGAAGAGGGGAGTCTGCATGATGACATTGTGTTTATTTAAGGGTTTTAACTCTCTGCCCTTGAGCTGTGGCTACCTGCCTGAAAACTCTGTATGAATGTCATCACTGCTGAGTTTGACCATCTTGTGTTATTTCCTGTTCAGAGGAGATCCAGCTGCCAAAGATTAAAGTCCAGACACTGAGACCTGAGCCCTGTCCGTACACACAGTGAGTGAACAAGGCTGTATGTGGTGTGCATGATGTATTGCTGTACATGTTGTTTTGTTGTATATGTTGAATTGTTGTTATGTATATTCTCTCTCTTTGTTCCCAGAAAAAAGGAAGTTCTGCAGAATGTGACTCGTATCCTGGAGTCAGTACAGCTGAAGTGGGAACACTTCCAGACATGGACGGACTTCTCCCGTCTGCACCTGTCCAACAAGCTGGCCATCTTCGGGGTCGGCTACAACACACGGTGGCGTGAGGACATCCGCTACCACCACGCTGAGATCAGCTCCCAGGTTCCTCTGGGTAAGAGGCTCAGGGAGTACTTTAACCCAGAGAAGCCAGAGGGTCGGGTCATCATGACCAAGGTTCAGAAGATGAACTGGAAAAATGTTTACTACAAGTATCTGGACATCACCATCAGTGAGGCCCGCTGCCTGGAGCTCCACATGGAGGTCGACTGGATCCCCATCGCACAGTCCAGGGTGACAGGCTGCAGTAACGGGATGTCCCAGTACCTCCTACCAGGGGGGATCCCCAAGACCCACGGCCTCTACGCTGTGGGCTACGAGGAGACCTTCCCTCTGCTGGACAGTGTGGCCCTACAGCAGGACCATGATCCGGCCCCGGGCACGCCTCTGCCAGGGGAAGGAGGCATGGGGGATGGGGAGGTGGGGGCGCGGGGCAGGACAGCACCCCAGGTGACGTACTGTTACCTGGGCGTGGCCGAGGACAGGACTCTTCAGCAGTGTTTGTTCCAGCACTTTCAGAGCTCAGGGAAATACAGTGGGAGAGAGGAGCCCTCGGCCATCACTCGATTCCTCCAGGGGAACTGCAGCAGCGCGGGGCGGGGTGGAGACTCCTCACCCCACCACCCATCAGCCGTTTACATCAAGTTCATCGAGGTGGAGCTGGACTTCCTGTCTGCAGGCTCCTTGCTGGAGTGTCTGGAGGTGGCTGTTGGATACTCACTAAAGTACAACAGCAAAGAACTGCTGTAGTGAAGCGTGAAAGGGTTAAACTCTCACCCTCGTCTCACTCTTTTGACTGAAGTATGAACTCCCCAGTATTTAAAGAGAGCTGCTCAGAGAGAGCGACACTAACTTATGTCCACAAAACAGCACTGAACTGAGCCGCTGGTTAGAGCTTGAAAACAGGCTGTCGATTGTATCATAGCTGGATTCAGATGGTATATTTCCTTTGAGATTGTTGTCTTTGCAGCAAGACAATTTAGTTTCTGTTCAACTATTGATTGGTCAGCTATTAGGAAATAATCTGTCATCAAATCTTTCCCGCAATTATTATTTCAGATATGGTCGCCTAGGAAACTGCTTTATGTTTGGGTGCTGTTGTGTGGACAGGTAGCCATGTTCACCTCCTGTTTGACCCTTATGGAGGGTGTTACTGTGGTCTTATCAGGGACTGAGAGAGACTCCCCCATACCTCCCCCATACCTCCCCCCTGTACCTCTCCAGGAAAGCTGTCTCCGAGCCCCCACCTCCCCCACTACCTCCCTCTACCTCCCCAGGACGGAGCGCTGTGTCTAGGCTGTCACTTCCCCCCTACCTCCCCCCTCTACCTCCCCAGGATGGAGCGCTGTGTCCAGGCCGTCACTTTCCCCCTACCTCCCCCCTCTACCTCCCCAGGATGGAGCGCTGTGTCCAGGCCGTCACTTTCCCCCTACCTCCCCCCTCTACCTCCCCAGGATGGAGCGCTGTGTCCAGGCCGTCACTTTCCCCCTACCTCCCCCCTCTACCTCCCCAGGATGGAGCGCTGTGTCCAGGCCGTCACTTTCCCCCTACCTCCCCCCTCTACCTCCCCAGGATGGAGCGCTGTGTCCAGGCTGTCACCTCTCTCACCTCTGGACCATTCAGGTGTCAGGAAGTGATTACAGGAGGAAACAAGCTTTTGAAAAAGGTATCTACCTGAGAAAGACTGAAACAATACATAATGAATTATCTCTATAGATAAAATATATATATATATTTAAGAATATATATTGATGTTGTCAAGCATTCCAGCCTTTGCAAACATATTACATTTTAAAATATCTTTTTTTTGTTTTGTATATGAAACTTTTTTAATTTTTGGATTCCACATCGTGTCTTTCTGTATGATTTGCTTTGAGGTCTCAATCTTGTCACAGTATGTTTACATGTTTCAAAAACAAATAAATGAGACACTGACTTCTGCTTGCTGTTCGCTGAAAAGAGCTCAGCACTCATCACTGCAGCACACTGGAGTTATTAACACGGCAAACTCAACACAGACAGTACAGGAACGTACTGGACTCTTCTGGTGGTGAGTTTAGAGATCCTGGTTATCAGGGAACATCTGCCCTCCATGTTTTAGAAGGTATTTATCTGCTCCATCTGATTCTAATGCAGAAGTGCATCGGGTGAATCAGATAAATATCTAGAATATACAGGACAGGTGTTCCCTGAGGACCAGGGTTCAGAACCTTAAATCTAGGAGAAAGAGGGAGCTTTTCTTTGAAAACTACTTAATTTGATTAGGCTTCTCAGAATAAACTGAGGCTGTGTTAGTGAATCCTGTCAGGATGTACGTGTGCATCACTAAAACCACCAGCAAGTGGCGCTAGAGAGCCATTCCTGAGTCAACATGCAGAACAGTTCAGTTGTGAAGCACAATATATCATCCTTATCGCGGATTCATAATTTAGTGAAGTACTCTGTGAATATTCTGAATGTGTTTCACAGTTGTGGTTAATGACCCTTGTTCAGTGATTCTGTTGTGTGTCTCTGGTGTGTAAGTGTGTCAGGTCACTAGCTCTGCTAATTCTCACACCAGTTCACAGTATCCTGGAAGGACACTAACGAGCACAGTTGTGACACCTGCAAGCGACTGACAAGCCATGCATGACCTCTGTGACCCTGGCCTTGACCTGTACAGCCTGTTTGTGTTTGTTTAAAGATGAGATAACCCTCCCTTAGCTAATAGTCAACAGCTTTAACGTCACAGAATCTAAGAGGCTTGACATGAAGGTGATGATCCACACATAAACATGTGTTACTCTCTTTCAAAAAGAAGTTAATCTGTTCTAACCCTAACCCAACCTAACCCCAACCCTAACCCTAACCCAACCATAACCCAACCCTCTCGGTCCCAGACAGATTGAGGCTTTGCTCCGAGTCCAAAGTATTAAATAAATGAACACTTAGCTGTGCTTTGGCTGGCACCTCTTAACACTCTCAGT
Source organism: Neosalanx taihuensis (assembly GCA_030340665.1). Lineage (NCBI taxonomy): Eukaryota > Metazoa > Chordata > Actinopteri > Osmeriformes > Salangidae > Neosalanx > Neosalanx taihuensis. The sequence goes on from CM059315.1 coordinate 1,568,253, forward strand.
ACGCTTCAACAGAGGTTTGGTTTTCAGAGTAGGACAGCTACATGGAGGAACTCTCCTACATATCATATGTGACTCTAGACTTAGTGATTTAATCAGTGAAGTGAGCCTCCTTCCCCTCTAATAAATGAACAACCTTCCTGCATTAGCCTCATCGCCGTCTCCACGGCAACCGTCTGGCCCGGGAGAAAGGCAGTGAGGCCCGACCTCACCTCTGAGGGCGACGCTGTCACCACCGCGGAGCTTCTCTGGAGCAACTAAGTGCTGGAGGGGGGAGAGGGGGGGTCTGGAAGGGGGGGGGGGGGGGACGAGCCTGTCATCACACTTAGGCTTTTTTCTTTGCATTAACCAACCAAGAGCAGCAAAAACTCTATAGAGCAGGACGGGTTTCAAGAAATTATTAATTATTCTTTTTTAATCCAAATATTTGTCCAGTTTTAGGGTTTGACACACGTGATGGTCTACTTTGTCTTTGTACTTTGAAAAATTGGTCATTCGTGTTTTATTGTTGCACGATTTAAAAGTATGGTGATGATATTACATGAAATGACATGAAATTATCATAAAAGCAAACGATTATCTTATAACTGCGTGTATTCCTGGAATTTATACTACATAATGGTAGCCAACTTTATGTTTCTAAACCTTCAGAGACCAAACTGAATTCTGAACAATGACGTCACATAGTGGCGTGTAGCGCGCGCTGCCAGCATGAAACCAGACCGAAAATCCTGCAAAAATGTGGAGTTTAAGAGTTAAACTGTTTAATATCTAAACTGTTTCTACATTGAGCACCTAACAGTTAAAACAGTTTATTAGAAATGTTTTCGAAACCTACGATGTAGAATGTGTCAGATTTCACTTTGTTTTCTTCAATGCACCTGCCGGGGCGGCGCGTGGGAACTGCTGCGTGCGTCATGAGCGGACAGGTGAGGCAGGAAACAGTGCAACTGCAAGAGTGGAACCCTGCGTGCATGCACGAGCACGAGCACAGCCAAGTCTAACCGGAGACACACGGAGAACCTCGACACGGCGACAGTCTGGACACTTGCTGCGTTCTGGAGTGGAAACGACGGCGAAGAACCTGCGAAGAGAAGCACAGCCCAGAGACCGAGCACAGCACAGACACTGAGCACAGCCCAGAGACCGGGCACAGCCCAGAGACCGAGCACAGCACAGACACTGAGCACAGCCCAGAGACCGGGCACAGCACAGACACCGAGCACAGCCCAGACACCGAGCACAGCCCAGAGACCGAGCACAGCACAGAGGGGCAGCAAGACACTTTGAAGAAGCCTTGAAGTCCCCTGGGCGAAGTAGCGACTATAGATAACGGAGAGACCGGAGGAGAGGCGAGACTGAGAGAGGAGGAGAGGACAGACTGAGAGGAGCAGAGGACAGACTGAGAGAGGAGTAGAGGACAGACTGAGAGGGGAGGAGAGGAGAGACTGAGAGGAGCAGAGGACAGACTGAGAGACAGCAGCAGAGGACAGACTGAGAGACAGGAGCAGAGGACAGACTGAGAGACAGCAGCAGAGGACAGACTGAGAGACAGGAGTAGAGGACAGTCTGTGGACATGAACACCAGCACCTTCAGATCCTTGCTGAACATGACGTTGATCCTCACTGGTGAGTTCAGTTTATTAACAACTACATTCATCAATGTTTTGGAGAAGAAAAAAAAAACATTCCTTTCAAGAACGTAGACCTGGACAAATAGTTCCTAAACGTCATTTAAACATGAACTATGTAGCCTGAGAATAGAATCTAGTCTTGTTTAGATTACAAGATAGAGGCATCACGAGTACCCGAAGGGATTACATCTGAAACACCTGTTTGTTTTCTCGTATTATTTGAAACAAGTGTTACACATGATTGTGCTGCCTGGGCAGAATAATCCCTTTATTCCAATAGGCTGGAGGCCGAGAAATTCACTGATCCTTCTCTTGTTACTGTGACTATACATGCAAAAGCTCCCTCAATTTCAAGAGATCTCAAATGATTCATAATGGTTGAAACTGTAGAACAGGGAGTCAGAGTTGATAACTAGTGACTCACTCACAGGATTATTTTGTATATATATATATTTTTATTTACAAATATATTTCATAAAATTGGAAGATTCAATGTTTGAAGTTTAGATGAAAACACATTTAGTTATGGTCAATCTGTATTGTATTTTGAAGACAGTGGGTCTTGTGAATCTACCAACATAAAATAGTTTTAGCAACTGTTGAGAATTTTTCGCTTGATATCAATATCCACCAGCTTTATTTCAGATGAACACATATGTACAAATGAAAAGTGGTCAATTGTGGGTCTGTCTGTGTGTCTGTGTGTCTGTCTGTCTGTCTGACTGTCTGTTTGCCTGTCTGTTTGTGTGTCTATTAGTCTGTCAGTCTATCTGTCTGCCGGTCAGTCTGTCTGCCTGTCAGTCTGTCTGTCCATGTGTTGTTCAGTTTCAGTCTCAGTCCAGTTTTGTTTCCTAAACACTGACATGTGATAATGCAGGTGTTTTCCTAACAGGTAGTCAGTCTCAGGGTGTTTCTTCAGCACAACTTCTCCCTCCCTCCCTCCCTCCCTCCCTCCCTCCCTCCCTCCCTCCCTCCCTCCCTCCCTCCCTCCCTCCCTCCCTCCCTCCCTCCCTCCCTCCCTCCCTCCCTCCCTCCCTCCCTCCCTCCCTCCCTCCCTCCCTCCCTCCCTCCCTCCCTCCCTCCCTCCCTCCTTTCCTGTGTGGTTATATGGGCTGGGCTGCAGTCCTACAGCAGGTGTGACCTTCACAGGACAGACTCTTGATAGGAAATGCTGTTGAATAGCTGCTGACTAACACGACTGACGGACATTTTCAAAGTTGTGATTAAACTGGCAGCTTTCAGGAACAAACAGGACACCCCCTAATTGTGCAGCATGAGTGTCTATTAGATCAAAGTTTCGAGTGAAGGGAAAAGTATCCGACTGTAATGAGCCAAGAGAGAACTAATGTAGGATGGTAAAGGATTTTCAGCTAATGAATATTTCAAATGCAATGATGCCACTCAAAGTCATTAAGAGCCCCACATGATGACGGCAGTCATGGTGTTCTAACAGACAGCCATCTTATTTCACCACATAAATCCATGCTTACATTCAAATTCTGAATTCTAGTTAAATCATTTGTCTTCAGCTCAGTAGGTTGACTACATAATCATGTGTTGTGTTGTAATTGTTAAAATGACCTTGAGGTGTTGTACGGTATATTAGTAGTAAAGTCCCAGTTATGATTTTATCAACAAAGGCAACGTGTTTTAGAAATGTTATTATTTCATCTTTACCACACAGTGTGGAGACTTTAGTTGTTGTTGCTTTTGCTAATCTAGGTAATTAGTGGATTAGTGAATGAGAAGAGAGAGTGTTTCTGCAACTCTTGTTTCTGTCTCTACTGTCTCTCTCTCTTTCTGTCTCTCTACTATGTCTCTCTCTCTCTCTCTTTCTGTCTCTCTACTATGTCTCTCTCTGTCTTTCTCTCTCTACTATGTCTCTCTCTCTCTGTCTCTACTATGTCTCTCTTTCTGTCTGTCTGTCTCCCTCTCTGTCTCTCTCTCTGTCTCTACTATGTCTCTATCTCTCTCTCTCTTTCTCTCCTTGTCTCTCTGTCTATCTCTTGTCTTTTTCTCTCTGTCTCTCTATCTCTCTCGCGCTCTTTTTATTTGTCTCTCTGTCTATCTCTCTGTCTCTCTCTATATATATTTGTCTCTGTCTCTGTCTCTCTTGCTCTCCCTCTGTCTCTCTCTATATATTTGTCTCTCTCTGTCTCTCTATTTGTCTCTCTATCTGACTCTTTCTTTCTCTCTCTGTCTCTGTAATTAATCTAATCTTTGCAGTTTCTCAGTGGGCTCAGTTTTAATAGGACTTTAAATTTTCCTGTCTGTGATTAAACATGGATGTTTATATCTTCTGATATAAGGCTGCAGGCTTTATCACTGACTAGGATTAACCTGTGACACATGCGTGTTGAAATTGCAGCTATGTGTGTGTGTGTGTGTGTGTGTGTGTGTGTGTGTGTGTGTGTGTGTGTGTGTGAGTGTGTGTGTGTGTGTGTGTCTGTGTCTGTGTCTGTGTCCATGCCTGTACGAACACCTGATAAGACAGTGACAGTTCTCTTATCTAAAGCCTGCTTTTCACGACAGCATTATAAACTTGTGAATAAACCTTCTCGTATCTACAAGCTGATCATCACAGCATTAATATTCTGGCCTGCACACAACAGCCTCCCAGAGAACATGTTCTATGGTCCCTCTCACACTCTCACTTATTTAACAAGGTCGTCCTCCATGGCTTCAAAGGCCGTCTGTCTTCGGAGGACAGACTTCTGTCCTGTAGCGTGTCCCTCATGGTGACACAGGACTGAGGTCTTATTCTGTCCATGTCTGTCCTCCTCATCATGTTGTTTTAATGGAGGCTGGAGTCCAGCTCTGCTGCTTCAGTCCAGCTGAGCTCCTCCCTCCCCTCAGTGCTACACTAGCTTCAGATGGCCTTTGGTTTGCTCTCTGTCCTCATCCATGTCACATCCCAGAGAGGCTGATGGAGAGGGCGGACCCTGGACTGGAATCTCTTTTAGAACAACTCTGGCTTATCTGTAATTGCTCATTTCTTGAAATAATATCTACTGGAAGGCTGCCATGTTAGAGATTACGAAGAGCTGGTTTGAAGTTGGTGGTCCCTTGAGCTTGCGTGTGTACGTGTGTTCGTGTGTGTGGACCCTACCCAGAGCCTGCTGTGTGTGTGTGTGTGTGTGTGTGCGTGTGGACCTTACCCCAAGCACGCTTTTGATTTGTTCCACAGAGATTGTGGATTTGTCAGGACTGCAGGGAGGAGATCAACATCATGTCAACTCTTTTTTTTCTTTTGTCTTTGGTGAGAGAGGTTGTCTGGGATTGGTCCAGCCAGCCTGGCAGTCTAGAGAGCTGGGATTGGTCCAGAGACATGCAGGTGATGTAATCCTGTTCAACCACACCTGGAGCTTCAGATACAGGTTCACTCTGACTGACTCTCCATATTCACTGGAAGAGGACAGACCATGTTGAGGGTTGAAGCGGCTGCAGATTGTCGCTGGTACTGAGAGGAACACGCAGGCGGATAAGGAAGACGTCATGACTGTTTCCTGTCTCTGCGCTCATGACTGCTTCCCCCAGGAGGAGCTTCTGTCCTCTCTGCTGCCCAGGGGTCATGAGAACCAGGGAGGGCAATGTTCCCAACACTGACCCAGGGCCCAACTCCTTAAAGACACAGGCACTCTTCTGCTCCCTCCGCCTCTCTGGAAGGGGAAATGATCTATATACCACAGCTGGGCAGAGGGACAGCTTTAGTGTGTGTGTGTTAGTGAGGTTTGGGTGTGTGTTTCTACATGAGTGTGTGTTTGTATGCGTGTGGGTGTGAGTGTGTATGTGTATGTGCTTGGTCTGCAACATGGCATTCTGTGCCTCTTTAGAGAGAGAAAACAACTGCTTAGATTAGAAGTGGCCTTGACTTGTATATGATGGTAATGATGGTGTTTCCTGTTGAAGTAACAGATGGTTATTTAGGTCTTGACTCTCAACTGTGACTGTCTGAGGGGGAACTGAGCGAGGATGTCATAGTTCTGAGCCATGATGTCATAGTTCTGTCTCACCTCAGCCTAATGTTCCTGTCAGGGTACGAGGGCTCACCTGCTTCCTGGTCTGGACAGCTGAGGAGCAGTGAGGAAGAGTCTGTACTGAGGAAGGTTTCATCCATACAGCAGCTTCCTGACAGGGAACATGTGAACATGTATGTGATCTTTCTATTCATCTAGTCACTGCTGTGTGCAGGAACACTTACAATCTCCCAGCTACATGACATCAAGTCTTCATCACCATAGAAACTGGCTTCCTGGTGTATGAAACCCAGCTTTGTCAATAATAACACATTACTGATTAGCTTGCGTGATTAAAAAAAGATAATAATAACATAAAGAAACACCATGAATCAGAGTCTATTGTAGATTCTTGATTGTGTTTTGTTCAGTAACGACCTGCTGATATCAACTGATATCTCAAGATGTTTCCCAAACTCTCGTGAAACTCTGAAAGTGTTTCTCTTTGTCCTCTATGTTGGCGTAATGATTTTTAGTGCTTTAGTGAGTTTCCAGTTGTATTGTAGCATTCACATGTTTGACTCTCTGAGTGAATATGACCTGACACACACACACACACACACACACACACACACACACAGGCTCTCATATACACACAACCCAGAGACGGTCTTTCTCACACACACATTCCTTCACCGTGGGGTAATTAGATTCCACTCCACCTGTAATGTTGAGCAGATATTGTTCAACATCTGCGATCAAAGCTTCACATGGAGAGAAGGAGGGAGAAAAGTCTAATTAGAATTTCCTGCGAGGACGTTGAGGCAGCGATGGTGTCTGAAGTCACAGCACAGCCGCCAGTCTTGTGGAAAAACTCATTATCTTCACTCTGTTAGGCTGAGCTAGGCAGAGGGTGGTGATGGCTGCCTCGATGATCAGGAAGCACCCTGAGCAGAACACACCAGTACACTGTCACAACACACACTGTCTCCTGTCTGCTCCACACACACACTGTCACAACACACACTGTCTCCTGTCTGCTCCACACACACACTGTCACAACACACGGGCACACACAGCATGCCAGCCACTCCAACACGCCACACACACTTCACACACACTCAGCCGTTCCACAAGCCTCTACCATCATCTATCCTGGTCGGATGTGTGGTCTAGCCTCAGTGTTGTCACTTCATGCCCAAGACCACCTGTTGCTAGTTTTCTGGCCTGATCCTCCCTCCCTCCCTCTTCTCCCTGCCTCCCTCTTCTCCCTGCCTCCCTCTTCTCCCTCCCTCCCTCTTCTCCCTCCCTCGCCCATCACTTTTGTCCTTTCATCTTTCTTCTACCTCTTACATGCACTCTCCCTCATTTCTCTCTCCCTCACCAATCTCCCTCATCATTCTCCCTCCCTCCCTCTCTCTCCCTCTCTCCCTCTCTCTCTCTCTCTCTCTCTCTCTCTCCCTCTCTCTCCCTCTCTCCCTCTCTCTCTCTCTCCCCAGAGGACTGTAGTTTCATCATCTCATCAGCACACCTCAGGTCAGTGTGCTGGGGTCAGAGAGATGAGGACTGCTCATTACACTGAGATCCAGGAGAGGATGGAGGAGTGGAGAGAGAGAGATAGAGAGATAGAGAGAGAGAGAGAGAGAGAGAGTGTGTGTGTGTGTGTGTGTGTGTGTGTGGAGACAGTTTGTGTGTGTATTATTGGTTTCCATGTTTATATATAGCTTTACTCTCCAGGGCCTCTCTACTTGGTGGCCCTCTCTCAACCCTCACTCACATCTTCCCCCTCATCTCCCCCCCTCATCTCCCCCCCTCATCCCCCCCCCCCGTCTCCCACTAACACTGCCTGAACCCTGAGTAATTATGGGATATCTGTCGCAGCACTCTTTTTAAGAGGTGAAGGACGTTATTATATTTTATGTCTCAGAGGTAGTTTCTTACCTCAGACTGTAATTATTGTTTACTGAAGAAGGTCCCTAGATGCTCTGCTGGCTACAGAATCTGTGAATAAAGACTCAGGACTTCACCAAACATGATATCTCCCATTTCTGTCATCCTGTCATCGACTGGGGAAAGACCTCTCTATTTAATTATACAGTTATGTTGTGTGTCGAAGTGACAACAGCCCTGAGTACTAAACCCTCCAGTGATCCTGCTGTTCCCAAAACACTTTGACGTTCACAGAAATGTACAAATGTGGTTTTTCCACGGCTTTTGCCAGAGGAGGATTTCTGGCCAGTTTCTACACAGCGTCTCCACTGCGAGTGGCCGATTAACCCCACAAGCATGAAACAGCCTTTAAAAGCCATCGATCGTGGTAGCTGTGCCTTTAGGCGTCGCTTCATGCTAATGACTTCTGCAGTTTGTTGTCCAGGTTTTTGCGAGGACCTTTTTCACAGCTTTCAACTTCCTGCTTTCCTGGTTTCAGTCTCTTAAAAAACATGAGCAGGTGTATCTAAAAATAGAAAGAATACGAAAGATTAAATACTTTTAAAATGTGCCACATGCTAATGTGGTGATTTGTGGATCTTCCCTTGTTTGGTGTCTAACCTCTGCTAGGAGAGTGAAGCAGAACCTCCATGTGATGGTTGAAGGTTTCTTTCCTCTCTTTCTCTGCTCATGAGGCATAAAGGCAGCCAGGCGCTCGGGGAGAGACGCTCACTAAGCTTCCAGGAAGTCTTTGAAGAGGTGGAAAATATTTGAACCTGAATGCTAAACTGGATCTATCAGGATTAAGTCCGGATTCTGATGCGTTCTTAGCTTAGCATGACAAACATTTTTCGGGTGGGGGAAGAGATATATGGAAATGGTGATACTTTGTTAAACTGTGTTCAGGATAATACAGTTTCTTTGTAGGAAACTTCCTGTCTTCTGTATGTTGGCTTCCTGTCTAGGCAAACAGAAATAGGAACTGGAAGTCATATGAAAACCCATAATTGCCAATTACAATATTTCGTCTGCCACATACTGTGCTCAACACGCACTGCCAAATATTATATAGATATTATTTGTTATTCAAGGCAGAGCTGCAGTGTTTGAGCCATGAATAGATCTGTCTCCTGGTCTGTTTTCCTTTCAGAGCTTTCTGCCATTGACATTTGAACATCATTAGAGACTGTTCATTACTCCCATTGATTCGTCCTGGAGGTGCAGGCAGTGAGTGCTTTAACCTGCCGCTGGGAGGAGGGGGGACGAGAGTCTCCTCCTCCTGGAATACACAGAAACAAATGTCTGTCGTTGAAAGGCGTTTTGTTTTTTGACAGGGAGAGTGTGTAGTCTTGAGGGGGAGGGGGGGGGGGAGGGAGAGAGGGAGGAAGAGAGGGAGGGACGGACGGACGGACGGACGGACGGACGGAGGGAGGGAGGGAGGGAGGGAGGGAGGGAGGGAGGGGGGGAGGGAGGGAGGGAGGGAGGGAGGGAGGGACGGACGGACGGACGGAGGGAGGGAGGGAGGGAGGGAGGGAGGGAGGGAGGGAGGGAGGGAGGGAGGGAGGGAGGGAGGGAGGGCAGACCTTCTGATCCAGAGCTCAAGGTCTGGATGAACAAAGCCTGTGTTCTTGTAGGTTTAGCTGCTTTGCTTCAGGGTTGCTGGTGAGACAGGAGGAAGACTCTCTCCTACCTTCTTCATCTCATGGTGATCTGGTGGTCTGAACATCTGGAATCACAGTTGAAGGTTCTAGAACAAAATAATCCCTTAACAATCACCAAGCAGATCTCCAGGGAACATTCAGAGACCCTCCAGTCAGTGTCCCCTCCCTCCCCCCCCCTTCTCTACGAGTTCCAGTATCTTTCCATTTCCTCATCCTTGACACCTCATCAGCAGTGATCAGAATCACCTTCCTCTCCTCTGCATCTTGTCAGGTGACGTCACCAGGGTGTCACATGATCAGATCATCCATCATCACCTCCTCAGTTTCTGTCAGACTAAATATCAATACACACACTCACTCACACACACACACACACACTCACACACACACACACACACACACACACACACACACACACACACACACACACACACACACACACACACACACACTCACACAGGTCAGATCACTGAGGAACCTCAGGATCTGTGTAATGAGAGTTTCCATAACAACGCGTCACACACACGCCTACACACACGCCCACACACACCTACACACACACCTCTGCCGGTCACCAGGGAAGATATAGGATCAGGGAGGAGGATGAGGAGAGCAGCCACACCGACGACAACCTCATCTGTCTTAAAGCTCGTGGGTAAAAATAGCTTCATCTGTCGAGGACGAGATCTGTTCAGTCTCATCAAGTATGAAGCAGCTCAGTGTGTGTGTGTGTGTGTGTGTGTGTGTGTGTGTGTGTGTGTGTGTCTGCAGGTGTGTGTGTCTGCAGGTGTGTGTGTCTGCAGGTGTGTGTGTCTGCAGGTGTGTGTCTGCAGGTGTGTGTCTGCAGGTGTGTGTGTGTCTGCAGGTGTGTGTGTGCAGCTGTGTGTATCTGCAGGTGTGTGTGTCTGCAGGTGTGTGTCTGCAGGTGTGTGTGTCTGCAGCTGTGTGTATCTGCAGGTGTGTGTGTCTGCAGGTGTGTGTCTGCAGGTGTGTGTCTGCAGGTGTGTGTGTCTGCAGGTGTGTGTGTGTGTCTGCAGGTGTGTGTCTGCAGGTGTGTTTGTGTCTGCAGGTGTGTGTCTGCAGGTGTGTGTCTGCAGGTGTGTGTGTCTGCAGGTGTGTGTGTGTCTGCAGGTGTGTGTGTGTCTGCAGGTGTGTGTGTCTGCAGGTGTGTGTGTGTCGGTGTGTGTAACACTGCCTGGTAGCGCTGCAGTAGTTTAATGAAGGCTGGGAGGATTAGACTGGGATTACGGAGGAGTTGCAACATATCTGCAAATTAGAGAGAATTAATCTGAGAAACAGATCAAGCTGGAGTGTGGAACTGGATAGCAGTGTGTGTCTGAGAGTGTGTGTGTGTGTGTGTGTGTGTCAGTGTGTCTCAGAGTGTGTGTGTGTCAGTGTGTCTGAGAGTGTGTGTGTGTCAGTGTGTGTCTGAGAGTGTGTGTGTGTCAGTGTGTCTGAGAGTGTGTGTGTCAGTGTGTGTCTGAGAGTGTGTGGGTGTGTGTGTGTCTGAGAGTGTGTGTGTGTCAGTGTGTGTCTGAGAGTGTGTGTGTGTCAGTGTGTGTCTGAGAGTGTGTGTGTGTTGTGTCAGTGTGTGTCTGAGAGTGTGTGTGTGTCAGTGTGTCTGAGAGTGTGTGTGTGTCAGTGTGTGTCTGAGAGTGTGTGTGTGTGTCTGAGAGTGTGAGATTTTGCATTCTACTTGTGTTCCAGTTAGATGAACCCCAGTAGAGTTGACCTTGTTACAACATGAAGCTGTGTTAAATCCACACACATGTCCACACTGCCTGAAGTCCTCTGACCCTGATGGAGGGAAACTCACCATCACACCTGCAACTGGGAAGGAAATGAAAGCTTTTCTCCAATCAAGCAATATTCTGTAAATTCCAGTTTGAGTCTTGAACTCTTGTGCTTGAACTGTTCCAGGAGAGTTTCAGTGGCAGTAAGGAGGTCTGAAATCTGCTCTGGACCGGAGCAAGGGCAACAATCAACACACACACACACACACACCTAACACACACACTTAACAGACACCTAACACACACACACACAAACCTGCACTAGCGCACGTTCTATTTCTGGTGACAGAATTAAGGTAAATCTCGTGCCACTCAAATCCATATGACTGTAGAGCAGTCTGAGCAGTCTCTCAGAGAGAGAACATCTGAACTATGATTTATTAATGCCTCAAGGATGTGTGTGTGTGTGTGTGTGTGGGGGGGGGGGTTCTTAACCCTAACCCTGCCTAACACTAACTGTACACTACACACACTTATCCCACCACACACACCAGCGCATTTAAACCGTTTTGACCAAGCTAGGAGCACAAGCCCTTTTCCTCTTGTAGGACAGGGCTGGTTTGGAGAAGGTTTCTGATTGGCTGGCTGGACTGGGTAGAGCTGTCTGCTTCTCTCAGCACCTAACTGGGGATTTCAGACTCGCACTGTAATCCAACAATGACTGTTTGTCCGGTGGATAGTGAGGCCAAGCTGCTCACTGCTGCATTATGCAGAATGAGGTTATTTTGATGCTGTCAACTGCTCCGCTGGGATGATTCATCTGATTTCTACATTCAGCTTCACATAAACAATACAACAGCAACTAGATCTACAGAACTACATGTGTCTTTACATTCTCCATCAAAGTGTTTATGAAAGCTACTTTCTCTCTCTCCCTCTCCCTGTCTCTCTCTCTCTCCCTGTCTCTCTCTCTCCCTGTCTCTCTCTCTCCCTGTCTCTCTCTCTCTCTCTTCCTGTCTCTCTCCCTGTCTCTCTCTCTCCCTGTCTCTCTCTCTCCCTGTCTCTCTCTCTCCCTGTCTCTCTCTCTCTCCCTCTGGTTCTTAGGGTGTGTTCAGCTACTCCACTCAGGGGAACGAGAGCTTTCGCCTGGGGAGCTTCATGCATTATTTCCCAGGCAGAATGACAGCATCAGACACAGCCTTGAAACCCTAGCCTGTGTGTGTGTGTGTGTGTGTGTGTGTGTGTGTGTGTGTGTGTGTGTGTGCCTATGTGTATGTGTGTGTGTGTGTGCCTGTGTGTATGTGTGTATTAGCCTGGTGTCCTGGGCATCTCTGTGACCTGTGTCCTGCTCACAGCAGACTCAGACAGAACTGAGGTGACCAGCAGGTCCAACCTGCCCTGATCCCAGAGAGGAAGGATCAGAGATGGACTACAGCTCTTCTGGAACTGGAAAACCATCTGAATACCTGATAATCTGTATGCATCGTGCACTAGGAGAATGTGTTTAGAGTCTATATACAGCTGCCTGCTTATCAGAATGACCAGGGCCCTCTGCTACACCTGGGGGGAGATAACAACACTGCACACAGCCCACTGGATCAGAGGCTGAACGTTTCATTAGCAAGACTAGAGTCTGGAGTTAGAGAGACTCCTGTGCTCCACCCCCCCCCCACCCCCCCTCATACATAAATCATGACTGGAGACCCTGTAGTCTCTCTGATAATGGCTTGAGCTGTGGACAACAAACCCAAGTACAGGAGCAGAATTGAAAGAGAAATTTGCTTCTGTCACCTTTTGTGAAGGTGAAAGGTCATGGCTTCATTCTGTTCTGTGCGCAGATACAAACCTTCTAGCTGCTGAGGCACTTAGGATTCAGAAAACACACAACGTGTTGTCAACATGCTGTCCTCCTCTATCCAGGATCATGGAGGTCACTGTACCTGGAGGTTAAGACTTGAACATGTCTGTGTTGGCGTGTTACAGGACATGTTGTAGCTCTTCCATCACCAATCCTCTGTGGTGTGTTTCTAGTAAAGCCGTTCCTTCAAGCCTAAAGCTTCATGAACAAACTGCAGCCACACTCAGACCTCTGCAGTCCGTCCCGGAGCCAGAAGGGTTTTATAATCATTTTAAACACGGTTCCAACACCTGCGTGTGTCTCTGCTTGGTTAAAAAAAGCAGTTTGATGTCATATGGGGGGAAATATTGTCAGCAGTACGGTCTGCTAGCTTGTTTCAGTGACAGCAGCTGAATCTGAGGTGGTAAGCTGGTCTAGATGGGTTAAGTGGGTTCTTATCAGGGTCAAAGTTGTGGTTCTTGTCGAGGTTGACTGACCTCATGCTCCTTAATATAGAGAAGAAGAGGAGGAATTCAACTGAGCGGTTGTAAACCTTTCGTCGTCTCCCTGGCGATGTTATCGTGGAACAGAACTGTGGATGTGACTGCGGAGGGGAACAGTAATAACTGAAGCCAGAGCTTTTTCAGACAAGCGCCCTTTTCAAATTGTTTTCTGTTGAATGCATCATTCTGAGCCAGTAGAAAATGGGGGAAATGACTTACGGTGGGGCGAGAGACAGAGAGAGAGAGAGCAAGAAAGAAAGAAAGAAGAAAATAGATGTGAAATAACTGTGGCAGAGAGAGAAAGGGAGTGGAGAGAGAGAGAGAGAGAAGGAGAATAGGCTGCTGTGCTGCCTATCAACAGGAAGAGATGCTGACTGTCTCCTCTTCCTGTTCCCTAACACACCACTTCCCCTCTAGCAGCCTGGCTCTCCCAGATAAGACCCAGAACAGCATTCCTCTTCCCTCTCCTCCCCTCTCCTCCCCTCTCCTCCCCTCTCCTCCCCCTCTCCTCCCCTCTCCTCCCCTCTCCTCCCCCTCTCCTCCCCCTCTCCTCCCCCTCTCCTCCCCTCTCCTCCCCTCTCCTCCCCCTCTCCTCCCCCCTCCCCTGTCCAGCCCTCTCCCCGTCCTCCACCAATTCCAGCCCTGTTGTGATTGTCCCCTGATAAAGCATGCTGGGCCCGAGCAGAAACATAAATAAATACATCTTGTCGTCACGGCGCCTCCCTTCCCTCCTCCATCTCCTATCAGCCCCCAGACAGAGCAGACCTGTGGCAGAGAGCAGCTTCCTGAGACAGAGCACCTCATCATGGCTGCTGCCACTGTGTTGAACAGGCAGCGTCTGAGAGGAGAGCTGCAGATTGGAAGCTGTGGAGAAATGAGTTCATAGAAAGTAATTTGGGAGATAGGGAGCCTGGTGACTTAGTGTGCAGGTGCATGTTAGACTGTGGGACACTTTCCTATGAAACTGATGTGGGGAAGTAGAGGCAGGCTGGAGGGTTAACTGAGGCAGGTTGGAGGGCTAGTAGAGGCAGGCTGGAGGGCTAGTAGAGGCAGGATGGAGGGTTAGTAGAGGCAGGATGGAGGGTTAGTAGAGGCAGGCTGGAGGGTTAGTAGAGGCAGTTTGGAGGGTTAACTGAGGCAGGTTGGAGGGTTAACTGAGGCAGGTTGGAGGGTTAGTAGAGGCAGTTTGGAGGGTTAACTGAGGCAGGTTGGAGGGCTAGTAGAGGCAGGATGGAGGGTTAGTAGAGGCAGGATGGAGGGTTAGTAGAGGCAGGCTGGAGGGTTAACTGAGGCAGGATGGAGGGTTAACTGAGGCAGGTTGGAGGGCTAGTAGAGGCAGGCTGGAGGGCTAGTAGAGGCAGGATGGAGGGTTAGTACAGGCAGGATGGAGGGCTAGTAGAGGCAGGTTGGAGGGTTAACTGAGGCAGGTTGGAGGTTCTGGGTCAACTGTTCCAGCCAAACAAAGGAGCCGAGAGGAAACATGAAGCCTGTTTCTGAACTGAACTGAACTCCTCCCTTCCTTCCTGCAACCAGAGCTCTACTGTGAAGGAGAGACGCTAGCTAACAGAGGGAGACTTAGTGTGTGTATGAGAGGGGGGGGGAGTCAGTGTGTGTGTGTGTTGGGGGGGGGGGCGAGTTAGTGTGTGTGTGTGTGTGTAGGTGTGTGTGTTGGGGGGGTGAGTTAGTGTGTGTGCCTGTCATTCAGCCTGGTCCCTCTGACACCACAAGCTGCCTATCTGGACACACAAAGAGCCCTTTGACAGCCGACTGTACCTGGAGCCTCCACACCCTGGCCCCCCCTGGCCTCCCCTGGCCCCCACCCCGGCCCCCGGCCCCTGCCCCTGCCCCCGCCCCGCGTTATTTAGCCCTGTCTTATCCAGAGCGACTTACAGCAAGTTCAGGGACATTCCCCCTGAGACAAGTAGGGTGAAGTACCTTGCCAAAGGACACAACATCATTTTGCACGGCCCGGGAATTGAACCGACAACATTCCAATTACTAGCCTGATTCCCTAACCGCTCAGCCACTTGACTCCCTTGCTCAGCTGTGGGTGAGGGGAAGGGGGAGAGAGAGACAGTGCTGTGGGTGAGGGGGAGAGAGAGACAGTGCTGTTAGCTGTGGGTGAGGACCTGCAGACTAGCTTGTCGTCAGTGCATGGCTAGCATGCTAGGCTGCCACAACAAAGAGCTAAGCTCCTTCAGACATGAAGTTAATTAATAAATTATTTGAGTTTTTGGTTTCAGTTCATGAATTATTCAGGTGCGATTAATCTAGTCTGTTGGAGACTTGTCCTAATTTCCCCCGTTTAAACCAGTATGTGTGTGTGTGTGGTGCTTGCATGTGTGTTTGTGCTTGTGTTTGCTTAGTGTGTGTGAGTGTGCTTACGTGTGCACATTCTGGTTGGGATTGATCTATCTAAGTCCCCCGGTGCCCCTGGCCCCCCTGGCCCCCCTGGCCCCCCGCGGCTCTGTGGGGGGCCACCTTCAGAGAGACACACTGGGGGATTGATGGGATTAGGAGCATGAAGGTTTACTGAATACAGGTGTGACATCATCCTTCACCCAATCTGCCAGAGTGCAACAAGAGGCTTCTGAGTAGAGGGGGGGCCATGTTAGCAACCTCTACACACACACACACTCACACACACTCACACACACGCACACACACTCACACACACACTCATACACACACTCATACACACTCACACACACATACACATTCACACACACTCACACGCACTCACTCACAGACACACACACAGACACACACACACTCTCACACACACATCACATCTCACCTGGGTCATAGTCATCTTCTAGAATCTAGATCTTCTCACTGTGACCCCAGACCCTCCTTCAGTTAGACACAGCCTGCCAGCTGGGGGTCACTGTGCTGCAGAGGGTCAACTCTGTTCTCCTTACAGAAGGAGACAAACCTGCTTTCTGTCCTTCTTCATGAAGCACGTCTGCTGAGGAGTGTAAATCAGATCCTCCTCTTCCTCTCTCCTGACTCAGGAGATGTTATCGGTTAACATAAACAGCCACATTCCTTAATGTGTACAGTATACATACTCTGGTGTAATTCCTCACCTTAATGTATTAACTGGACTTGTGAGCTGTGCAGAGTGCTGTCTCAGGGATGTGGGGAGGATGGCACAGTCCAGTTTAGGTCACATGACTCAGGTCAACCCTCTGGACCTTGTTTAAACCATCAAATAAACACACTTATTCTCACCTCATCATTTAAACAGAAATGCACTTCCAGGGTTGATGTGGTCGTTCCTCAACGCAGAAGCAGACACACAAGGGGAGGCAGGAATGGACCATGTGACCAGAACAGGTCTGAGCTCTGTGAGATCAGTCGAGGGATGAGGAGTTTCCTCAACACTTAAACTTTCTCTCCTCCTCTCCTCCTCTTTCCTCTTCTCCTCTCCTCCTCTCCTCCTCTTTCCTCTCCTCCTCTCTCCTCTCCTCTCTCCTCTCCTCTCCTTTCCTCTCCTCTCCTCTCTTCTCCTCTCCTCTCCTCTCCTCTCCTCTCCTCTCTCTTCTCCTCTCCTCTCTCCTCTCTCCTCTCTCCTCTCCTCTCCTCTCCTCTCCTCTCCTCTCTCTTCTCCTCTCCTCTCTCCTCTCTCCTCTCCTCTCCTCTCCTCTCCTCTCCTCTCTCTTCTCCTCTCCTCTCTCCTCTCTCCTCTCTCCTCTCCTCTCCTCTCCTCTCCTCTCCTCTCCTCTCCTCTCTCCTCTCCTCTCCTCTCCTCTCCTCTCCTCTAACCCTAACATATTTGGACTCTGGCCAGATCAGAAGTGTCACTGGTATTTTTCCATAAACAATTCCTCAAAATCCCTAAAGATCTCAGGCTAGTGTCCTCAAACACTTTGGAACACAGCTTTGGAACTGTAGCAACAAGCCAGTAATGCTGATCACTCAGCAGGGGTCTTCATTCTCTGTTTTCATTCAGTGCTTTCATTCAGTGTTTGATCCATCAGAGCGTGAGATACCACAGGAAGAGTGACCACAGCAACAGGAAGTGACTTGTCATAAACAGGAAGTGGTTTGTCATAAATACGTGCAGGGCTACTGTTTCCCTGACCTCCAGGTCTCCAATTAGGAGCCAGATAGGGAGGAGGACTTTGTCCTAATATGGTCGTGATCCACATATAAACCTGAGGCACTGAGGCTGGTGATGAAGTCAAACTGAAGCTGGTGGAGTCTCTCAGCAGTTGTGTGTGTGTGTGTGGTGTGTGTGGTGCGTGGTGTGTGTATGTGTGTTCATGTGTTGGTTGTGTCTTGGTGCTCTTGCCTGTGTTAGTAACAGTGGGCTGTGTTAGTAGCAGTGGGCTGTGTTAAGTCCAGGGTTAAGAGCTGAAATCCTTCTGTCCAATCCGGTCGTGTTTCCAGGGAGCATTACTAAGGTGATGTGACGGGCCGTGGGAACACCAGTAAGCCCCAGGGGATTCTGGGTAATCCAGCCCATAGTTCCAGGACCCTGCACTCTCTCCTCAAACTGACGCTCAGAAAAAGATGACTATTTTTAGGGTACATCATTTTGAGGTTTTTTCCTGGCTCTGTCTCAGAATGAAAACATATTTTGTGACGTGTGGAATTTTGCTCAGACATTTAGAAAAATATGTTTTGTTTCTATAACCATGAGATGGAAAAAACAACAACCTCTAAAGTGACATCACAGTGACATCACAGTGACATCACAGTGACATCACTGAGTTACATCTCTGAGGG
>CM059315.1:1591236-1621236 GCA_030340665.1 Neosalanx taihuensis
ATAAAGAGGATTTGCCAGTGATGAAGAGGACTGTCTGGTTGGAGGACTGAAGTAGTGTGTGTGTGTGTGTGTGTGTGTTTCTGTGAGTGTGTGTGTGTCACCTCACCTGAACTCACCTGAGTGAGTTCACCTGAAGATGGTCACACATTCTAAAACTAGACACAAATCTACAATGTTTCCCCCTGCCCCCTGCTTCCTGCCCCCTGCCCCTGCCCCCTGCTTCCTGCCCCCTGCCCCCTGCCCCTGCCCCCTGTGCCTGCAGGTGTCCTGGCTGAGCTGCAGATGCCCCAGAGCAGTGTGGAGGTGATCCAGGGCAGAGCGGTGGTGCTGCAGGCATGGTACAGCCCCAGCACCAACATGGAGAAGAACATCATCATCTGGAACTATGTGGCTAACAACTCCAAACTGGTGAGGCACCAACTGACAGACACAGCCCTGCTGCAGACACAGACACAGCCCTGCAGACACAGACACAGCCCTGCTGCAGACACAGACACAGACACAGCCCTGCTGCAGACACAGACACAGCCCTGCAGACACAGACCTGCTGCAGACACAGACACAGCCCTGCTGCAGACACAGCCCTGCAGACACAGACACAGCCCTGCTGCAGACACAGACACAGCCCTGCTGCAGACACAGACACAGCCCTGCTGCAGACACAGACACAGCCCTGCAGACACAGCCCTGTTGCAGACACAGACACAGCCCTGCTGCAGACACAGACACAGCCCTGCTGCAGACACAGCCCTGCTGTAGACACAAACACAGACACAGCCCTGCTGCAGACACAGACACAGCCCTGCTGCAGACACAGCCCTGCTGCAGACACAAACACAGACACAGCCCTGCTGCAGACACAGCCCTGCTGCAGACACAGACACAGCCCTGCTGCAGACACAGACACAGACCTGCTGCAGACACAAACACAGACACAGCCCTGCTGCAGACACAAACACACACACAGCCCTGCTGCAGACACAGACACAGACACAGCCCTGCTGCAGACACAGACACAGCCCTCCTCTTTCACCATCTGTGGTTGTTCTGCGTTGGGATTACAGTGATAATAGAAGATGTCTGACGTTATACTGTTAATCTGCCAAAGCTCTCCCTCTGAAAACTCTGAGGGTTAGAAATGAATCAAAAGAGAAAGGCTTATATGTTGTGTCCTTCCCCCTCCTCCTCTCCTCCTCCTCCTTACCTTCCCCCCTCCTCCTCCCCTCCTCCCCCTCCTCTCCTCCCCTTCTCCTCCTCCTCCATCCTCCCTCCTCCTCCTCCTCCTCTCCTCCTCTCCAGATCATCTCCTATAACGCTGACTCAGTGAGCTTTGGGGAGTCTCGTCTGCAGGGTAGGGTAGGCTTCACAGCCTCCATGCCCTCCACCAACGTGTCGCTCTACATCAACAACACTCAGGAGTCTGACTCTGGGCGATACCTCTGCCAGGTCATCTTTCCTGGGATAGGAACGACCAAGGAGCTCAGCCTGAATGTCAAGGGTGAGAGACACACAAACACGCACAGACACAGGGAATACACGAGGACACAGACGCACACAAACACACACAGGGAATACACAAGGACACACACACACACACACACAAACACAGGGATGACACACACACATATTCAGATTCAGGAAACACTTCAGTAAATGACACAAAATGGCCTCCCCCTGTCTCTCCCCCTCTCTCTCCCCCTCTTTCTCTCCCCCTCTCTCTCTCCCCCTCTCTCTCTCCCCCTCTCTCTCCCTCTCTCCCCCCCCCCCTCTCCCAGTGCCCCCTGCTGTTCCGGAGTGTTCCATGTCAGGGAAGCCTGTTCTGAAGGCTAACGTGTCCCTGAGTTGTAACTCGCGCTCAGGGAAGCCCCTCCCCCGTTACAGGTGGCAGAAGACCACACCTGAGTCCCAGTTCTTCTTCGCTCCGCACCAGAGTGAGTTCTGACACGACACTGTGGGGCGGGGCGGGGGGGGGGGGGGGGGTGGTCACCCTGTGTGCGTGTGACCCTCCCTGTGTGTGTGTGTGTGTGTGTGTGTGACCTGCAGATGAGGTAACAGGCGTTCTGAAGCTGACCAACCTGAGCAGCAACATGTCTGGGAAGTACGTCTGTACGTCGAGCAACACAGCAGGGGAGGAACGATGCTACATCAACCTGGAGGTCATCACCTGTACGTACACACACACACACACCTGCACACACACTCACCTACACACACAGTCATCTACACACACTCACCTACACACACACTCACCTGCACACACAGTCATCTAAACACACACACACTCACACACACCTGCACACACACTCATCTTAACACACACACACTCACCTGCACACACACTCACCTGCACACACAGTCATCTAAACACACACACACCTGCACACACAGTCATCTTAACACACACACACACTCACCTGCACACACAGTCATCTAAACACACACACACACCTGCACACACAGTCATCTAAACACACACACACTCACACACTCACCTGCACACACAGTCATCTAAACACACACACACACCTGCACACACAGTCATCTAAACACACACACACTCACACACTCACCTGCACACACAGTCATCTAAACACACACACACACACCTGCACCTCAAGTGCTAGATTTAAGGAATCCCTCCTGATGTGGAACATGTTTGATATGCGTGTCTGCTGTGTGTGTGTGTGTGTGTGTGTCTGCTGTGTGTGTGTGTGTGTGTGTGTGTGTGTGTCTGCTGTGTGTGTGTGTGTGTCTGCTGTGTGTGTGTGTTCCTCCAGCCACTAACTCAGGGATGATTGCTGGAGCCACAGTTGGCTCGGTGTGCGGGTTCATCTTCATCATCCTCTTCCTCATCTTCCTCCTGAAGAGGAGGAGAGACACAGAGGAAGATCTGGCCAATGACATCAAGTAAGACCTCGCTGTGTGTGTGTGTGTCCAGGGAGGATGCCAGGCACCCAAGAGAACTGACCTGTGTGTGTGTGTGTGTGTGTGTTTGTGTGTTTGTGTGTGCG
This sequence comes from Neosalanx taihuensis, assembly GCA_030340665.1. Lineage (NCBI taxonomy): Eukaryota > Metazoa > Chordata > Actinopteri > Osmeriformes > Salangidae > Neosalanx > Neosalanx taihuensis. The sequence continues at coordinate 1,594,248 of CM059315.1, forward strand.
TGTGTGTTCTGTGTGTTCTGTGTGTTCTGTGTGTGTGTGTGTGTGTGTGTATGTGTGTGTGTGCAGGGAAGATGCCCAGGCACCAAAGCGAGTCTCGTGGGCGAAGAGTGGTTCAGGTTCTGACATCATCTCTAAGAACGGCACCCTGTCCTCCATCACCTCTAGTCCCCACCAGAGGGCAGCGTCCCACTCCTACCACCACCACCACCAGCAGCACCACCCCCAGCTGCAGCAGTACCCCCAGCGCCCCCCCTCTGACACAGCCTCTGTCCTCACAGCTGCTGGCAGTGTGTCAGGCTCCAGGCCCCACCAGGCCTCCTCCACCCCCACCTACGGCTACAGCAGCAACAACGTGCCGCGCGACGAACCGGCCAATAACGGCAGTGCTTTGCCCAGAACAGAACGCTCCACGCCCCTCCCCCAGACCCAGCCCCTCCCCCAGACCTACGCCCAGGTGCCCCGCCCCCCGCCCCTGCCCTCCTCTGTGGTCACAGCCTCCAACATTTCTAGGATGGGGGGGGTTCCCATCATGGTGCCAGCTCAGAACCAAGCAGGTTCTCTGGTGTAGCGGAGAGAGAACCTCGCAGAGAACCTGACACACGGCTGGCAAAGGGAACTTCTGGAAAATGTCATTTTCTTCACAGCTTCAATAGTTGATTTCCAGTTTGATTCAAGTGTTTCAAAGCTTGAATAGGAACTGAGGTAACATTTCATTCAGGCACCATGCAGGGACTCCTTAAAGGGTCCTTAAAACACTGACTGGGTTACTGAACAAGGAAAAGGCTTTATTTAACTTTGTACTCTATAATTTTTTATATTTGATAAATACTGCTGGTTATATACAGACACCATTTGCAGACTGTTGTGCAGTATCTTGTTTTGTATCAACCAATGTTAGTTTTTTTACATCATTTTTTCAGTGCAGGTTTAAGATGTCCACTGTAGTGACTAAGGATTTTATTGATTCAAAACAGATTTGTTGCTCTGATGTAAGAACATAAGTTTGATTATACTTGATTATATTTGGACAAAATAAGTTTGAAGAGCAAGAGCAGAAACCCACATACTTTACTGAAGGTTGTCATTTTACGTCACATTTTTTGGATATTATATTGATATTTTAGAATAGTAATTATAGATATAATTCTGAACTGTACCAGAACTGTTCTAGAACCGTACCAGAGGTGTACCGGAGCTGTACCAGAGCTGTTCTAGAACTACCTGATAGACATGAATGCTAGAAGTATACAGTCATCTATATAGTCATCTATATATTAAGCTTCCTACTAAAACTAAGCTCTTTTAGACGTAGTGCTTCAGATGTTAAAGGTTAATCCAGAGACACTGCTGACAAGCTGACCAGGACAAGGTTTAGTGGACGACAGGGGAGCTGTCGAAAACCATGACTGAAAGTTTTAATAAGATGTTGATGATGTGATCTGTATTAGAGTAACACTCCCCTGGTTATCCAGACACCAGAGACCACAGATCAATATGACTGACAAGGTCCCTTTACAATACAGGAACAAACCTGAATATTTTAGGTTTTTATTTTCTCCCCAGAATATTGAAACCAAACTGTTTTGGGCATAAAACTAAGTTAAGTTGTTTTGTTGTTGAGGGAAACAAAACAAAAAAAAATATGTTAAAAAAAGCGCAAAAACTGTTGAAAACAAACAAAAAAGCCATTTGCCAAATATTTCTATTATTGTTATTGAACTATTGTTTTAACCTTTCTGCACAACTGGAGAGTTTTTACTGTCGAAACACTGGAAAAACACTATAATGTTCCAGTTCTGTGAAATACTATAATGTTCCAGTTCTGTGAAACACTATAATGTTACAGAAGTCAGATGCTTAAAAGGATCAGACACATAACTTCTGTACTGTGTCTTGCAGTAACATATATTTATTAGTTTATATTGGCAAGTTATATTCCCGTTCATGTAGCTCTTCAAAGATGTTGTGTTACGACAGATAGACACTAAACAAAACAAGAAAAACACTGAATGTCGGAACGATTCAAAAGAATATCCTAGTTGCTGTTTTTCTCTTTGAAGGTTTTGAATATGTTGACCACTGAAGGACAGATTGTGCAGATGTATACATGTTAAACAATAGATGCAATGTAAAGTGTTCTTTGGTTTCTTTCAAGTTTATGTACAATACAAATAATTTCCATTAAGATTTATAATTAAAATATAAATAGTTCAAATTGTGTTTGTTTAATCTAGATGCTTCTTACTTTAACCAGCCTTCAGTAAACGTGTGGTTGTTTTTCTATTGAAGAGTATCTGTCCCTCTAGTGGTCACAGTCTGTCACTGCACTCACTAGACCTGACAAGACCAATAACTTAACAGAATCAAGTAATTAACTCTGGTCATGCAAATCTTTGCTCTGTCGTCTAATAACATGAAAATAGGAATGATTAAACGTTTGGCGCATTCTTAGGGTAGCATGTTTATTTAAATTTGCATTTAGCACAGAAGTTCCCAGTGAAATAGTTTAAAGGAAGTAATTAATATGTCTATTTGACAGCTCATCCATGAATGATAATGAAAACTCAGTGAATAACTGCACAGCTTGTGGGTGACATGTTCTTAATCAGATTATACAGTACATACTGTACAGGTATAAAATCAACAACAGTGTAATTTAATATTTTAAGATTAGATACAAGTTAAAACAAATTACCAAAAAAAAGTCAAAAGAGCACTGAATATTCATTTATTCATTGAAATATTCGTTTGAAAAAAAAAAAAATCTGTTAAAATGTACTGCACCCGTAAAGTTTGTCTGAGAAGCTACAGTACTATACTGGCAGAAAGTTACCTTGAATGGCTTTTGTATTCAAATGTGTTTCATTATGATTAATGGAGTAGAAATGACCAAGTTAGTGGAATGTGACACTTAATAAACTGTACAGTGCAGTAATGGCAGAAAATACAAACAAAAACCAAAAAAAACAGGTGAAATCAAACAGGATTTGAAACAACTTGAAACAAAATAACATGAACAGACATCTCATCCCTGTATTTAAGTGGCCAGTAACTTCCCATGCTCTGAATAGAGATCAGTTAGTAGTCCTTTAAGGGGGACCAGTTTCCCCATGCAGTAGAATTCAGCTGGTGGCCATTTTGGATCTGGCCAGACCCTAGTGTGCAGAACAAGGTGAGCTCAGCAAAGGCAGTAGTTGTATTAGATGAATAAGGTACAATAATGTTGATGTTAACGACCCATGGCTGATAATGAGGGGGGGGGGGGGGGGGGGGGGGTGGGGTTAGGATCTCATGCAGCTTAGACTGGAGGGGTTGCCAGGTTCGGAGAAACCCTCCCTGGCTTCTCATTCAGACAGCAGTTCCTGGTTTACTTTCTCTAGGTGGGACATAACACTGAAGACAAGACACAAAACCACATCAGAAAACTGAACAACTGCTCTCTCTTGTGTTATTTCACAATATTGCTTTACAGTATGTCAACACAAGGTAATGTTAAAACATGTTTAAAAAAATGGTAAAACGTACCTTTTAATATGTAGTCAGTTAACAGAGTTGGAACCTTGTCACTGTCCTCCTTCATAGCATGAAGAACTGAGAGAGAGAGACAGAGAACAGTGTTAGGAGGAAGGGTTAAGTCACTGTTGTTGTCTTAATGATGAAACAAGCTCCAGCTGTGAAGCTCTATAGCGCCACCTACTGTTGGTTAACATCTGCAGGTCTTCCACAGAGAGAGGAGACACCTTCTCATAGGGGATGACGGTGTTCAGGTACTGAAAACACACATCCATGTTAACATGAAACTCTCACTGTTAACACAGTTACTGTCAAGCTTCTGTGCAGCTCCACATATGATGCAGTGATAAACTGTGATTGAACTGAGGTCCTGATTGACATGTGGCTATGCTAGCTGTGTTTATGCTAGGTGTGGCTGTGTGCGTACAGGACCCTGGGCACAGTGACCTTGGACCTCACCTGCTTGTCGTTTCCTGTGCCCCCAAATGTCTGCCTGATCCCGGTCTGCAGGATGTTGGACAGACCCTCCATACTGAAGCGCTGAAGGACAAGGATATGATGTCAGAATCTGGACATCCTGTTTGATCTTGACGATCAATATGCATCATAAAGCAAACCAGGTAGGAACTGATGACTGAGGTTAGAGAGTGAGACAGGTAGTACAGGCTGATGACTGAGGTTAGAGAGTGAGACAGGTAATACAGACTGATGACTGAGGTTAGAGAGTGAGACAGGTAATACAGGCTGATGACTGAGGTTAGAGAGTGAGACAGGTAATACAGGCTGATGACTGATGTTAGAGAGTGAGACAGGTAGTACAGGCTGATGACTGAGGTTAGAGAGTGAGACAGGTGATACAGGCTGATGACTGAGGTTAGAGAGTGAGACAGGTAATACAGACTGATGACTGAGGTTAGAGAGTGAGACAGGTAATACAGGCTGATGACTGAGGGTGAGACAGAGACGACAATGTTAAGATCAAGTGTCTTCAGCTATATTTCTCTGTTATTTCTTCTACAATGTGCTGCTTGGTCATTTTCTCTATCCTGTGTTTGTCCAAAGAACATCAGTTATTAATGCATTCCTGGATATGGAGGATCATGTCTGATCCATGTTGTTAGTGAAGGTCTTCACTAAGACCCCTTCCTGTAAAGTGCAGTTAGCTGCTAATGTGAGCGTCCATTAGCTTCCATAAGAGCTGTGTGTGTGTGTACATGAACACACAACATCTACACATCTCTGCATCTCACACACAACACACTCATGATGCGCACAAACACACACTGTCAATGCATGCACTGTAAGAGCATCCTGCCACACACACACAGCACACAACACACACCACACACACCACACAAACACACACTGTCAATGCATGCACTGTAAGAGCATCCTGCCACACACAGACCCATCACACACACAAACACACCACACACACACACCGAGGCCTCACCTTGATGGGCATGGTTGTCCCTGACCCTGAGGTGGGGGTGGTGCTGATGGTGGTGTTGCTCTGCAGACTGAGGCCTTTATCACGGCGGCGTCTCTTCCCTCCGTCCCTCTGCTCCTTCTGTCTGTTCTGCACCTCCATCAGCTGGGTGATGAAGGTGTTCTTCACCTCCTTCTCAAACTCCAGCTCGTCCCTGTGAGCCAGCTGGATCACCAGTTCCTCAGAGTATTCTCTGATGGCAGCTTCCACCCTGGTGAGCAGCTGTTCCAGAGCTGGACCGCTCATCAGGCTCAGACCTGCCCGGGGGGGGGGGGGGGGGGGGACATGAGGCTCAACATCCACCAGAATCACAGCTCAATATAGGAATAGAGTAGAAAGAGAACATACTGTACACACTCACACACACTCACACACACTCTCACACACTCTCACACACACTCCGTAGCGCCACAGGGGGAGGAAGAGGAGGGAACATGACTCATGTAGGTGAGTCACATGATCGCACCATCTGTGTCTCCACAGGGTTCATCTATGTCCCTGAGGCTCCCATGTTTGATAACAAGACCAGAACACTGAAGTGTTTCAGTCCAAACATGTCTGAACTGGATTATTGGGCTTCTGGATTTGTCCCCGGGTGACGATTAGATTAAGAGATGTTTGGCTGTTTGTGTGAGGCTGACCCTGTGAGGCTGACCCTTAGTGAGGCTGACCCTGTGAGGCTGACCCTGTATGAGGCTGACCCTCCTCACCTTCGTAGGAGCAGTTGTTGTTGGAGGCCAGAGACAGTTGTCGGATCTCCTCCAGGAGTGATGGGCTGGTCTTGGAGGAGGAGTGGATGCTCTCCTCCTCATCCTCCTCCTCAGTTTCTCCAGGGTCTGGGGAGTTCTCCATCATCTCAACGATCTCCTCAATGACCTTCAGCACACGGTGGGAAAACACAGCAAAGTATAATCACAATACTCTTCTGTGAGAAAGACTGTGTTTGTCCATGACTGTCTGTGATCTGGCTTCACCTGGTCTGCTGTGATCAGTGGCTCCTCACTAAGACAGTTGGCGTTGTCGTTCTTCTCGTTCATCTCCTCTTCCTCTTTTTCATGAATCTGAAGGGAAGCAGCATGAATGTAGAAACCTGTCTGATGTTTTCTACCTCAGTGTGTTTAACGTCAGTCATGTTAGAGCGACAGAGAGCTGCAGCTGCTGCCGTCACACAGAAAACTGCAAAACTCAACACAAAAATAATGAATGAGGAGGGAGTGGGAGGAGGGGAGGAGTAGAGACCAGGAGAGAGAGGGAGGAGTAGAGACCAGGAGAGAGAGGGAGGAGAGACCAGGAGGGAGGAGAGACCAGGAGAGAGGAGAGACCAGGAGAGAGAGGGGAGAGAGGAGGAGTAGAGACCAGGAGTAAGGAGAAACCAAGAGGGAGGAGGAAAGCACAACACAAAGCCAGTTAAGAGGAGCTGTTGTTACCTCCTGGTCAGAAAGGTTTCCGTTGTTCCCCTCTGAGTTCGGCTCGTCCCAGCTGGACACTGAAGACAGGACGTAGTTGTCTGTTAGTGCGTCCCACACACTGCAAACCAGAAACAAGACCGCATCACACACTGATCACTGATCACAGACTGATCACTGATCACAGACTGATCACTTCATCTGACTGTCTCCAGTCTAACCCTGCTTCCCCTCTCAGCCGGATCAATAACAGTTGAATCGATCGCATGAAGAAACATTGTGGATCTGAACTTCCTGTGAAAGCCTCTCAGTCCCGTGTCTCTGTTCTGTTTCCACTGAGAAGAAAATCAGATCAAGGAGCTGCTCACATCATTGCTGAAGTTGTCTTAGAAAAGCGATCGAGCTGCAGTCCAGTCGACTGTTTGTTTAAGAGACAATGACATGGAAGCAGAGAGAGAGAGGGGGGAAGAGAGAGAGGGGAGGGAGAGAGAGAGAGAGGGAGGGAGAGAGAGGGAGAGGTAAGGGTAGGGGGGGGAGAGAGAGAGAGGTAGGGGGGAGAGAGAGAGAAGGAGGGGAGAGAGAGAGGGGAGAGAGAGGGAGAGGGGGAGAGAGAGAGGGAGAGGGGGAGAGAGAGAGCGAGAGGGGGAGAGAGAGAGCGCTGTGTCTTTGAGTTTTCTCTTGCTTGGCTTCCTGCCCTCTCTTCTGCTGGCACTGCCATGTCAGGAAAACAAGCAGCTATTCATCACAGCAGTGACCTCACAGGTCATGCCTGCTGTCCACACACACACAAACACACACACACACACATGCTGTAGCCCTCCCAGCCTGTTCCACACTGGTACGTCTTAGACCCAGATACACACTCACACACTCACACACTCACACACTCACACACTAACACACTCACACACTAACACAGTAACACTTGTCTGCTCCTCCTGTGTTTTCTCTCTTCCTCTAAACTCAACATGTGGATCAACAGACAGACTCAAGGGGCATGTCTTCATGTGACAGTGTTCCTCTGTGTTCTGGGGGGTCTACAGCAGGCAGTCTGTTTTCTGGGGAGGGTCTACAGCAGGCAGTCTGTGGTCTGGGGAGGGTCTACAGCAGGCAGTCTGTGTTCTGGGGAGGGTCTACAGCAGGCAGTCTGTGGTCTGGGGAGGGTCTACAGCAGGCAGTCTGTGTTCTGGGGAGGGTCTACATCAGGCAGTCTGTGTTCTGGGGAGGGTCTACAGCAGGGGGTCTGTGTTCTAGGGAGGGTTAGAGTGTGGACAGTCAGGATGATACTGAGGATGATACTCAGGATGATACTTAGGATGATACTCAGGGTGATACTCAGGATGATACTCAGGATGATACTCAGGGTGATACTCAGGATGATACTCAGGGTGATACTCAGGGTGATACTCAGGGTGATACTCAGGGTGATACTCAGGATGATACTCAGGGTGATACTCAGGATGATACTCAGGATGATACTCAGGGTGATACTCAGGATGATACTCAGGATAATACTCAGGGTGATACTTACTCCTCATCCTGCAGCCTGTCCTCATCCTCGTCAGCATGAGCTTGGTTGCGGACAGGAGCCAGGACCTCTGTCTTGGTGTTGTAGTTATGGAAACACACGTTGAGCTTCTCATCAAACTCGTTCACCAGGTCCTCCATGGATTTGAAGCTCATCATCTCAGAAAAGTTCTCCAGCTCAAGAAGTCTTCTCGGGTGAGGGGGGCCGGGGGCGCCAGGGGGGCGGTGGTGGTGGTTAAGGAGGTGTGGTAAGGGGAGGTGCAGGGGGAGGAGCAGGGGAGAAGCTCTGCTCCTGGTCCTCCATTCTGTACGGCCGCAGGTCCTCAAACTCCTCGTCCAGACACACCAGCGGAGCCTCCATCACAACGTCTGCTCTGAGAGAGGGGGGGCCCTGGGAGACAAGGGGGACAGCTGATAAGAGATGGGGGCCCTGGGAGGCAAGGGGGACAGCTGATGAGAGAGGGGGGGCCCTAAGAGACAGGGGGCCCTGGGAGACAGGGGGGACAGCTGATAGTCCTGAACAGTAACAGGGTTAGTAAGGAGTGTTGCACAGATAAGTCAGACTCGTGGTGCAGTGTAATTACTGAAGTGAGAGAGAGAGGGAGAGAGGGAGGGACAGAGATAGAGTGACTGGACGCCAGCCTGTAATCCATAGAAAGAAGGAGAATCCCTTTTAAACTAGCCTCATTCTCAGCAAAGTGCAGCTTTATCAGAAACCCAATATTCTCATTATATTATTTTCTCATCCTCCATCAAACTCTCTTTGACTTCCTCATCTATCTCAGAGTAGCCTAAATATTCTCTCTGTTGTTACTAACAGAACAATATTCATATCTCTCTTTATATCTATCTTATATTTCCTCTTTTTATACTGAAACGTCTTGACAGCCCAGTCAAGATAAGAACTACACAACCCACAATTCCTTACAACAGAGAGACAGTGATGATTCATCAAGCAGTCTCCATTATGTGAGACCAGTGATCCATTTCCAGAACCAAGACCTCAGATCAGATACTCAGTCAGGACGATGGAAGTGGAGGAACGTTGTTTTTAGAAAACACTAACGGATGTCTTCGTGCCAAATCAATAGATCGATAAAAGGATCACGTGATCCCGAATCCAAAATGCTGCATTTGTAGTTCAGTATTCAACTTAGACTTAACTGATTTTGGACTTGAAAATCCATTTGATGGGAGGAGGAGGTGACAGAGAGAGAGGAGGTGACAGAGAGGAGGTGACAGGGAGAGAGGAAGTGACAGAGGGAGAGGAGGTGACAGGGGAAGGAGGTGATAGAGAGAGGAGGTGACAGGAAGAGAGGAGGTGACAGAGGGAGAGGAAGTGACAGTGAGGAGGTGACAGGGAGAGAGGAGGTGACAGGAAGAGAGGAGGTGGTAGGGAGAGAGGAAGGTGACAGGGAGAGAGAAGGTGACAGGGAGAGAGAAGGTGACAGGGAGAGGAAGTGATAGAGAGAGAGGAGGTGACAGAGAAAGAGAAAGTGACAGAGAGAGGAGGTGAACAGGAGAGAGGAGGTGACAGAGAAGAGGTGACAGAGAGAGGAGGTGACAGAGAAAGAGGAGGTGATGTAGTTTGACCTTCATGTAGACCTGCTGGTCCAGGTGTGGATCTGTGTTCCCGCCACAACACAGGGAACACAAGCAGCCAATCAGAGGCCCTCGTCAGAGGTCATTTCATGCAATGGAACCAAATTGCTGACCCCATTTTACACTGAAACAAACGTTCCACTGACGGAGTCAAAATCAATGTGATTCTCGAATCAATACTTTGCCAATCCAATTTAAATTCATGGCATTCAAATAATTACACTAATAACATTGTCTTTGAACATATTTTAGCCAGAATGAAAACATGGATTGATTATTTACATATGCATGTAACATGTATTCAATAACACATTGGTCATTGCTAGTCTGTAAGCATCGTTAGTCTGTAAGCATCGTTAGTCTGTAAGCATCCCTAGTCTCCATGCAGTACAGCCATATAAGATTTGGCACATTTAGAATTTAAACATATATTCTTGTTTTTAATGGTGGCATTTATTTTGTAAATAGAACACACTTGATATACTGTCTGTGTATTTTGACATTGTCTATCTGATGTGAGGAAGAGGAGGGGGAGGAGGAAAGGATGAAGGAGAAAAACATGGAGGAGAGAAAAGATGGAGGCAGTGATGAGCGAGGAGGAGGGAGAGGAGAGGAGAGCGGCAGGCTGGAGAACAGGCAGAACAGCAGGCTGGAGAACAGGCAGAGCAGAACAGCAGGTTAGAGAACAGGCAGAGCAGAACAGCAGGTTAGAGAACAGGCAGAGCAGAACAGCAGGTTAGAGAACAGGCAGAGCAGAAATACCTGGTATAGATGAGCCTCCCTGATACAAGTCAACAGGAAAATCCACCGTCCTCTTACAATGCTGCTGCTGCCACAACCTCCGGCACTCCAGTGAGGAGGAGAAGCAGAGAGAGAGAGAGAGAGGCAGAGAGAGGCAGAGTGAGGTAGAGAGAGAGAGAGAGAGGCAGAGAGAGAGAGAGCGAGGCAGAGACAAAGCCAGTTCTGCTGGCTGGACGTTGCTTTGCTGTTGTGTTTCAGACAGCTACACTGAGGGTTGTTTTCTAATCAGTCGGCTGGCTCAGCTGTGTTCAGAGAGCCTGCGCATTGCCCCAGCCCTCTGACGATGTTATCCTCCCCCTCTCCCTACTCCCCTCTCCCTCCTCCCCTCTCCCTCCTCTCCCTCTCGCTCCTCCCCCTCTCCTTTCTCCCCCTCTCCTCCTCCCCTCTCCCTCCTCCCATCTCCCTCCTCTCCCTCTCGCTTCTCCCCCTCTCCCTCCTCCCCCTCTCCCTCCTCTCCTTCTCTCCCTTTGTCCACGCCTCCCTCCTCCCCCCCCTCCTCCATCTCACCCCAGCCTTCAGCCTCTTAATATTCATGAGCAGGCAGAGAAGAACAAATAGAGCAGCTGCTCGTCTCCTGTCAAGCCTTCAGGCGAGGCCCCTCCTCTGGACCTGAGTCCTCCAGGCGAGGCCCCTCCTCTGGACCTGAGTCTCCAGGCGAGGCCCCTTCTCTGGACCTGAGTCTCCAGGCGAGGCCCCTCCTCTGGACCTGAGTCTCCAGGCGAGGCCTCTCCTCTGGACCTGAGTCCTCCAGGCGAGGCCCCTCCTCTGGACCTGAGTCCTCCAGGCGAGGCCCCTCCTCTGGACCTGAGTCCTCCATGCGAGGCCCCTCCTCTGGACCTGAGTCTCCAGGCGAGGCCCCTCCTCTGGACCTGAGACACACACCAAGTCCCAGTCTGTACTGAGCCGCCTCCTCAATCCTCCCTGTAAGTGTCCCTAATCCCTGTCAGGTTTTAATCTGATAGTTGCCTCTCAAATCCCCCTCAACAAGCCTGCGTGTAGAAGAGGAACACATGATCTCACCTCACACACACACACACACACACACACACAGTAACTTCATCCTAAACTTCATACTCTCTGCATAATCCCACATTGTGTGTGCCAACACAAGTATGAGATTTATCAGATAATCTGTGTTCTGTTAAATCACAGAATGTCTGAAAACAGTGATGAGTGCTGTTCGTCAGAGATGAGAGTCTGATCTGAGGTTTAACTTCATTTAACTCAGGAGGAAACATTTAAAAACGACTCTATATATGCTTGAGGGTCATGTCTGCTCCATCATGAAATCTGCTCTATGTCTGCTCTATCATGAACTCTGCTCTATGTCTGCTCTATCATGAACTCTGCTCTATGTCTGCTCTATCATGAACTCTGCTCTATGTCTGCTCTGTCATGAACTCTGCTCTCTAGCTGCTCACATCTAATTACATTCAGCTCCATCACTCTGTGTGTTTGTACATGAATATAAATATGTATCTTTTGTCTGGGTTAGTTCTTTTTGGCTCGTGCGTATTTTAAAATACAACTTTGACATGTGTTGCATCCTTATTGTCCCAGGTATGACGTTTGAACATGTTTAGCAGTGATTTGATGAATGTAGCTTTGATAGTGAGAGTAGAAATGCAAGCAGAGACAAAGAGAGGAGGGAGAGAGAGAGAGAGAGAGAGAGAGAGAGAGAGAGAGGAGAAGAGAGAGAGAGAGAGAGAGAGAGAGAGAGAGAGAGAGAGAGAGAGAGAGAGAGAGAGAGAGAGAGAGAGAGAGAGAGAGAGAGAGAGAGAGAGAGAGAGAGAGAGAGAGAGAGAGAGAGAGAGAGAGAGAGAGAGAGAGAGAGAGAGAGAGAGAGAGAGAGAGAGAGAGAGAGAGGAGAGAGAGAGAGAGAGAGAGAGGAGAGAGAGAGAGAGAGAGAGAGGAGAGGGAGGAGGGAGAGAGCAGAGAGAGAGAGAGAGGAGGGAGAGAGAGGAGGGAGAGAGCAGAAAGAGAGAGAGGAGGGAGAGAGAGAGAGACAGGAAGGGGTGGGTGAGGTGGTGTGGGGTGTCATTCATCACCATTAGAATGGTTAGTATGACATCATCACACAGAAGGCAGGCTGCCCACCTGGTGTGTGTGTGTGTGTGTGTGTGGGTGGGTGGATGGGTGGTGGCAACACTAATCTCATCATTACATGTTAAAATCAAATAACATGTAGACATATTGTATGAAATATGGTGTTGTGTTTGGAAGAAGACTATAAAGGAATAATGATCTGGTGCCATAAGATGTTTGCTGGTTATGAATGTCCAGATGATGTTACTGTATTATTCATCAGCTTCTGATGATTCTGATGATTCTGATTCTCTAGTTTCCACTTAAACTTGGACTGGAGGGATTTTTTTATTCCAGTATATTATATTATATTTTCTGTCTTGGATACGATTAGGAATTCTGGGATTAACACTAAAACCTATGACCTAATTACCCCCCCCCTCCCTTCCCCCGCCACAACGGTATGAAAAGAAAAGACTGACAGAGACCACTCGTTTCCATGGCAACCTGACGAGGCCCAGCGAGGTAGCTCTTGAGGTTGGTTGTCTTGGTTATAATTGGGAGATGAAATCCCTTGACTCCACCCCCCTCCTCCCCTCCCCCTCTCCTCCCTTCCACCCCCTCCTCCCCTCCCCCTCTCCCTCCTCCCCTCCAGCCCCTCTTCCACCCCCCTCCTCTCCTCCCCTCTCCCTCCTCCACACCTCCCAGCAGAGTCTCTCTCCTGTCTCCTTCAGATCAGATCCTCTGCCCCCCCCCCGTCAGCAACATCCTCCATCTGATCGATAGCTGCATTCTGGATGACTGACTTCTGTTTTCTATTCTGCTGCATGGGAGGAAACAGGTCTGTTAGGAGAGACTGGCTTCACCTCTGTCCTTCCTGCTGCACAAGACCAGACAGGCACTATAGAAGCAGCCTTGTGTGATGCTAGAGCCTGTGCTGTCCTCTAGTGGTCAGTCTGATGTACTGCAGAGAGCTGCCATGATGACCAACATCATTTACATTTACATTTTAAAATTACATTTACAGACATTTATTTATTTCCAATTTCCAGGTGAAAGAACTTTTCTTTTGGTAGATTAGACATGGTTCACCACACCAGGGTCACAAGGTACCAGTTTATTCAACACTGAGGCAGATCCTTACAAGGGAGAACTTGTAGTAAACTGCTGAAGTCACAAGCTGAACACACTGTGTACATTTGTGATGTTGGAATGTAGGAGATCGACTTTAGGAAAATGTGACCATCCAACGTCACAGAGTCCAACATGTTTCAGTGCGTCTCAGTAAAAGGCAGAGAATTTTTGTTTGCATTTTGCCTTTACTGAAGTTAATATCAAATATATTCATTCCTTTTAAAAGAATAGTTAGTAGTACTTTGATTTTTAAGATTCTTCACTTCTATAATAAGTATACCAACATTTCTCTGAAAATGAACATTATGAATTGAACAAATAATATTTCACTTTCATATTAAGGCCACATGCGTTAACCATCCAACATTATTAAAATACCTGATTTCTCACCTTGAGTGAAGGCACAAGTTAACAATACTTATATTCAAGTTGTTGAGCTTTGGAAGTGTAGCTGGAAATTTAATTCACGCATGCACGCACACACACACACACACACACAGGGAGATGGTGTGTATTCACACACACACGCAGGGATTTAGTGTGTATTCACACACACACGCAGGGAGATGGTGTGTATTCACACACACACAGGGAGGTGTGTGTTGTGTCTCAGCTGTGCTGCTCAGGGGGAAGGTCCTCCTCTGCTGGGCCTTTGTAGCGTTGAGCTGCCAGGACAGCCTGCTGGGACAGACTCTTCCTCACAATGTCCCCCTTCCTCCACAGAGCGATCTCCTGCAAGAGGGGACAACAAGCAGGAGACAGGGTTACTGGACCTGTCTCACTCTCCAGAACATGTCTCACTGTTCCTGTCTCACTGTTCCTGTCTCACTGTTCCTGTCTCACTGCTGTTTGAATCCTTGTGTTTCCAGTGCGAGAGGATACCTGCTGTTTGAAGTAGCGTCTGTCCTCCTCGTCGATCAGAACCAGGTTGAGGTAGTAACGTACAGAGAACTTCTTATTCACTTCCTTCATGGTGGGAGTGATGTCATATCCTGCCAGGAACAACCTGATGGGGATGGACTCTCCTGGAAGTGACACGTGGAGGGGACATGATGTGAGGTCACGATTTTCTGGCGATGTGTCAGTGATGGTTCTATCAACTCCTGAGATGTTTAGTCACCAGAGTGTGTGTACCCGTCACCAGAGTGTGTGTACCCGTCACCAGAGTGTGTGTACCCGTCACCAGAGTGTGTGTACCCGTCACCAGAGTGTGTGTACCCGTCACCAGAGTGTGTACCTGTCACAAGAGTGTGTGTACCCGTCACCAGAGTGTGTACCTGTCACCAGAGTGTGTGTACCCGTCACCAGAGTGTGTGTACCCGTCACCAGAGTGTGTGTACCCGTCACCAGAGTGTGTGTACCCGTCACCAGAGTGTGTGTACCTCTCACAGGAGCACCATCCATGATCTCATACTTGGCGATGATGTCATTCTCATGGTACACGGTGGCGCCTGCTCCCGTCGTCTCACGGCGGATTATGTCTATTTCCATGTGACGGATCTTGATTCGCACCAACAGGAAGAAGATCTTTCCCACGATCACATCTTTGACGTGATATCTGCCGGCAGACAGGAAGTTCGAGTTTGGTGTCGTTCTGATCCGGCTTCTAACTTCAGTCAGAACGACACACAATCGAAATAAATGTTTACGGTAAATACACGTTGTGATTCGTACTTTGATTTGTTGTACTCGACCTCGATGTGTAAACAATCTTCGATTCCAACGTCTATCTTGATGGAGGAGTTCAGCTCTGGTAAAGTACTAAGACTGTGAACGACCACGTCCAACTCTTTACTGTTGTTATTCAGTCTTCTGCTTACTGTTGCCTTCAGAAAGTAGCTGGAATGAAGAAGGAATTCATCAATGAAGAAACACAACACACACAGAGCAGATCGTTAAGGTATGTTGTAATGCTGATTAGTGATGAGCAATGATTGGAATCAGTGGTTGAAGACACTAAACTGTGTGTAACCTGAGTGTTGGAGTCAACAACAGCTATCAGAAACACTGTCTGTCATTCCTGACGGTGAAGGGTTAGACCAGGGGTCCCCAATCCTGGTCCTCGAGGGCCGCTGTCCTGAAGGTTTTAGATGTTTCCCTGCTCCAGCACGCCTGATTCTAAAGAACGGGTCATTATGAGGCTTCCACAGAGCTTGATAACAACCCAGTCATTAGAATAAAGTGTGCAGGAGCAGGGAAACATCTAAAACTGTCAGGACAGTGGACCTCGAGGACCAGGATTGGACACCCCTGGGTTAGACACTCAGAAACAGTGGATCAGAAACCTTCCTGGACAGAAGGAGAGACGCTGAAACACACTTCAGATGTTCCTCTGTCAGTTCCTCACCGTAGTTTGACGTTCTGGCCTGTGTACGATTCATAAGGCTTTTCTACATGTGTGAACTCAAAGTCAAAAGTCTGAGACTGTGTGAGTTCACCTGGACATGCCAAATCCTTCACCAGAGACACAAACTCCTGATGGTTTCCTCTGTCGTAGTACATTTCTGTCAAAAGGAGAAACAAATATAAACACACATTTAACTCGTACAGTTGGTGGATGACTGTGAATTGTGCATGAGTTTGGGGTTAAATTAGTAATTTAATCAAACACTGATATAATTATCTTTTGTCCTAGGAGTCGAAAAGGGCATTGACTAACTCGATGTGGGTTAAGTGGATATTGATTTCCTTGATTGAATGGAAATCTACTAAACTATGTAGTCTTCTGTCAGTGGGTCAAAGGTCATTCACTTTTCTGCGGATAATTACGTCAGGGACCACATGACGTCACGGGACCAGCCTGTCACACTGGGGCCAATAACACCTCAATAATTTAATAATAATAAATATGAATAAACATGTTCAGACTCCGACAGATCTGCCTGACAGTGCGCACACACTATATATTATTAAAAAATGTTAGAAAGAAGAAATATACTGTATGCTTTCATTCAATTAAATACTTTAACGTACCAATCTGCCCGATGAATTCGATCTTGATGCCCTGATGTTCAAATCTCTTTCCGGGGTTTTTAAGAGTAATATTGATCCTTCCAGACACAGTTTCTCCATCATAGAAAAGAAAATATTTCTGTTTCTTTCCATCTTCGATTTTGTGATCCACTTTCTTTCTCGTTTCTGCATCATTCAGAATAATGTCTATTTCAGCACTTTGGCCAAAACTAAAAAAACTCATAACTGATGATTTTTTTCTTCTTCTCCTACATACAGAATATGTTTTTTTTCTAGATAAATGTCAGATATAAAATCTATGTCAGATACTGACACAGTGCAGAGTTCTGCAGTTCTCTCCTGTCACGTGCTCATCCATAAACTGGAAGGAACGTTTGAAATGTTCTCTGTAAACAGAGGATCTTGTCTTCCGCACCGCTTCTTTACAAATGCGCATGCGTTTTATTTTTACAACATATTTTTCATGTTAGTTTTTCATTTTTTAACAATATTGACATGCAAAGAAAGCAACGAGTAAAACTATTTATTAAACTAGTTTATTAAAACTAGAACCTGGGGCTTAATATGCTCAACTCCACAATTAAATATACATTTAAATAAATTAACTTAATTTATTTTCTTACCAATACTTAACATTACTGTGCCTTTGAAATCTATCCTCATCTTATTTAATTGCCCACATTCAAATCTGGGGAAATATTCTCAGATTCTCGCGGTATGCGCATTATGGACGCATGATTGATGTTATGAAGTGTGTGCAGCTCGTGATGGCTCGAGCCAATAGCAGCTCGTGATGACTCGAGCCAATAGCAGTTAGCGTGTTTTGGCGGGTTCAGTCAAAATGGAGTTAAGAGACGCGCTGGAGACTCTGAAACTTCAAGACATTTCAGAAGGTACATTTATAACTTAACCACAAGTGTTATGGTTGTATTAATGAACCTATTTTATTTAGCAGTTAGTTAACAAGTCTGTAGTCAAAGTTTGGCTCCTAAATCTAAAACACATTTCCTACCATCTTAATAAATTAATCCTGAAATGACTCTTACGTGTTCATCTTTACTAATATGTGTCGGAATAGTTTGGTATAATTTAGCCTTTTTCTTTAGCCCATAATATGTAAAAGAGTCATGTGGTGCAGTTGGTTAGGGTGTCTGGTTAGTAATCAGAAGGTTCCCTGGTAACGTTGTGTCCTTGGACAAGACACTTCACCCTCCTTGTCCCTGTACTTAACCCTGGTTGTCTCCTGTCCCAGACTGGGTCACTGCAGTCTGGGACTCAGAGTTCACTGAGCTGGTCCCTCTGGATGCTGCTGTTGAAGAGGCGGTCAGCAGGGATGGAGGTCAGGGACTCCAGGATGTATTCAGCTGCCTGCAGAGACACATTGAGGACAGAGAACCTGGAGCCTCTCAAGTGAGACTTCACTGGAGCCTAAACAACTCTTATCTTCATGTTATATTATAGGATTCCTTGTATATATTTGATATATATACTGTATAATTGCTGAGTGCTGTTCTGTACCCTGCTACTGTTGCAAACTGCAACTTCCTCACTGCAGGACAAACGAAAGGAGGTCTTATTTGGAGGCTGTTATTCGACCAATCACAGCAGCAGCAGGGTGTCCAGCTGAGGTCTTGAGTCCTGTTCTGCTTCCTGTTTCAGAGTGTGTGGAGCTTGTTGGGGGACAGTGGGGTGTCCACACGCTCCCTGCTGGCCCTCCTGGCCTACCTGGTGGTCAGGGTGAAGGGAGGGGTGGACGGGCTGAAGCCCAGACTGCTGTCCCTCCATGCAGCCTCCCTCTACCTGCTGCTGCTGGCTGCCCCAGGCAGCGTGGTCAACCAGGTGTTCCAGCAGGTGCTGTTTGATGCCTGTGTGGCCCTGCCTGCTGTCTGCAGGCCACAAGGCAGCGAGAGGAAAAGGAAGAAGGATGGAGGGAAGAGCTCTCAGACGGAGGGGAAGAGGACAAAGACACACAGGAGGCAGCAGGAAGAGGTATGGACAGGGGCGGAGTCAGAGGGAGCAGGGAGAGAATGGGGGCGGAGTCAGAGGGAGGGGGGCGGAGTCAGAGGGAGCAGGAAGAGAAGGGGGCGGAGTCAGAGGGGGCAGGGAGAGGAGGGGGGCGGAGTCAGAGGGAGCAGGGGGAGGAGGGGGGCGGAGTCAGAGGGAGCAGGGGGAGGAGGGGGCGGAGTCAGAGGGAGCATGGAGAGGAGGGGGCGGAGTCAGAGGGAGCAGGGAGAGAAGGGGGGCGGAG
This sequence comes from Neosalanx taihuensis, assembly GCA_030340665.1. NCBI lineage: Eukaryota > Metazoa > Chordata > Actinopteri > Osmeriformes > Salangidae > Neosalanx > Neosalanx taihuensis. The sequence continues at coordinate 1,612,966 of CM059315.1, forward strand.
TCAGAGGGAGCAGGGAGAGGAGAGGGGCGGAGTCAGAGGGAGCAGGGAGAGGAGGGGGGCGGAGTCAGATGGAAGTGATGGTGTGTTGTGCTCCTCCTGTCCAGGTGGAGGATGAGGAGGAGGAAGAGGAGGAGATGGTTCACTTCTCCACCCAGGACCTCCTCATCATCAGGGAGAACATTGTTCTCCTGGTTAAGAACCTCCTCAGGCTGCTGCAGGTGTTTCCTCTCAAAGACAAACCCCAGAGTGCAGACAGCTGTGTGGAGGTACCAGAACCACCTGAGAGCAGGTAACACACTGTCCTGTCCTTTCAAACAGTGGATGACACAGTCACATGTGCTTTCCTTCAGATATTCACTCAACTGACTGATTTTGAACCGGTCATTGGAGAATTGGAATTCAACAGCAGAAAGTAAGTAGTGAACCTTCACCTGTGTTGGGAGTCACTGTTAATGAAGACCCTGATGTGACTGAGCTGTTCTTCCAGGGCTCTGGATCAGATGAGGACTGTTCCTGAACTGGCCTATCACGGCTTAGAACTGCTCTGCTCTCCCTCTCATGGAGATCAGAAGGAGGTAGTGAGGCCGTCTGCTTAAAAACCTCCTGATGTCACTTCCTGCAGCGCTGATGTCACTTCCTGCTCCGGTGTGTGTGTGTGTGTGTGTGTGTGTGTGTGTGTGCTTGCAGAGTGTGCGAGGTGTGTTCCACAGCCTGCTGTACGTCATCCTGATGATGAGGAGAGGAGAGGGCTGTAAGCCCAGCCTGCTGCTGCCCAGCCGAGCTGTGGTCACCAGCAGAGACCAGGCCCTCCTGTTTGTCTGGTACACTGAACCAACACCCTCAACACACCTCACCTGGGTTAGGGTTATCTTATAAAGCATGATCGTTAAAGCACAGTAAAGAACATTAAAGAACATTAAAGCACAGTTAAGCTCATTAAAGCACAGTAAAGAACATTAAAGCACAGTAAAGTACATTAAAGCACAGTAAAGTACATTAAAGCACAGTAAAGTACATTAAAGCTTTAGTAAAGCACAGTAAAGCACATTAAAGCACAGTAAAGTACATTAAAGCACAGTAAAGAACATTAAAGCTTTAGTAAAGCACAGTAAAGTCCCATGTGTTGGTTGTTTAACCTCTGGATGACCTCCCTGTGCCTCCTGACAGTCACCTGGTGGACCAGCTGAAGGACACAGCTCTGCCTCTGCTCCGCATCCTGCTGCAGCAGCTGTGCTGTAAGGTAAGATCCAGCAGGAAGCCTGGCTGCAGGGCTGCAGAGCTGAGAGCTGCAGGGCTGCAGAGCTGAGAGCTGCAGGGCTGAGAGCTGCAGGGCTGCAGGACTGAGAGCTGCAGAGCTGCAGGGCTGAGAGCTGCAGGGCTGCAGGACTGAGAGCTGCAGGGCTGAGAGCTGCAGAGCTGCAGGGCTGCAGGACTGAGAGCTGCAGAGCTGCAGGGCTGAGAGCTGCAGGGCTGCAGGACTGAGAGCTGCAGGGCTGAGAGCTGCAGAGCTGAGAGCTGCAGGGCTGAGAGCTGCAGAGCTGCAGGACTGAGCGCTGCAGGGCTGAGAGCTGCAGAGCTGAGAGCTGCAGGGCTGAGAGCTGCAGAGCTGCAGGACTGAGAGCTGCAGGGCTGAGAGCTGCAGGACTGAAGGTCTGCAGACTCGGTGTAAACGGCTCCTCTGTGTTGTGTAGATGGTGGAGAAGACAGACTATCGTTGTCATGGTGCCCAGGCTGTGTCCAAGCTGCTGGACAAGATGCCCAGCTCACACTATGCTGCTTTCATTAAGTGGCTGTTTGCCTACTCCACTAACTCCAAGGTAGGTCACATCAAAACTACTCATTCATCATTTTCTTCTTTTGTATGTGCAGTCTAGCAGAAATTATGTCCTTGGTATAGTTTGATCATATAGTGTACTGAAGTGTAAAGGTTTTGGAAACTTTGAACTACAAAAGTCCAGAACTCCAAGTCCCATGGTCCTCCCTCCCTTAGGTGGTCTACAGACTGTTTGCTCTGGATGTGGCTGTAGCTCTGCTGGAGAGTCCAGAGCGGCAGGAAGACTCTCTGGATCGAGAGCAGGCAGGGATGTTGACCCACAGGTTCCTGGTTCAGAGCCTGGTGTTTGGCCGGCGCTCTGACTCCTCCCCCACCGTGCGTGGCCACGCCCTCACCTGCCTGGCTCGTTGCCTGGAGATGCCGTCTCTCAACGCCACGAGGTCCGTCCAGGAGCTGTTCTCCTCCAGTAAGACAGCCTGAACACAGCAGCACCCTGAACACAGCAGCAGTCTGAACACAGCAGCCTTCCCTTCAGCATGGTGTTGGTGATGTTCTAAGTCTTGTGTTCTGCTCCTCCAGCATGGTGTTGGTGATGTTCTAAGTCTTGTGTTCTGCTCTTTCAGCTGGTGCTCACACAGCTCTGGAGGCTGAAGCCACTGATGGTGAGGTCATCATTCTGCTGCCTCCCGACTTAGCTGTTCCCCCCCCCCCCCCCTCCGTGCTGGGGTCCACTTCTGATGACATTACGTTCTGTCTCATGTTCCAGGTTCTCTAAGATCCCAGAAGACTTACAGAACCCTGCCCTTCAAGACTGTGAACATCACCAACAGTGACACTGTCAGTTATGAGTGTAAGGAACTCTGTAGAACCAAACAACACACGTGGAAATATGTTTGTTAGGGTTAGTTTGTCCCTCATAAGCTTTAAAGAGGAACCTTGTTCTCGTCCCTGTTTCAGCTAATGCAGCCATGTCTCTTCTGAAGAAGAGGGTCAGTGACCAGAAGATCATCGTGAGGAAGTCGGCCATGCAGGTCCAGTTACACTCTGATCACTGTGTTACTGTGTGACTTTGTCATCTCACTGTTAGTGTGTCATCTCACTGTGTGTGTGTGTGTGTGTGTGTGTGTGTGTGTGTGTGTGTGTGTGTGTGTGTGTGTGTGTGTGTGTGTGTGTGTGTGTGTGTGTGTGTGTGTGTGTGTGTGTGTGTGTATACAGGCCATGATGAGTCTCTTGAAGCACAGTGTGATCCTGCTGAGTCAGGAGAACCTGTCTGTGCTGTCAGAGCGCTGTAGAGACCCCGCCCTGTCTGTCAAGAAGAAGGCTCTGCAGTGCCTGGGGGAGCTGCTGAAGGTGAGGCACCCTGACCCTAAACCCTGACCCTGAACCCTGACCCTAAACCCTGACCCTTACACTCTGACCCTGAACCCTGACCCTTAACACTGACCCTGAACCCTGACCCTAAACCCTGACCCTTAACACGAACCCTGAACCCTGACCCTTACACTCTGACCCTAAACCCTGACCCTGAACCCTGACCCTTACACTCTGACCCTAAACCCTGACCCTGAACCCTGACCCTTACACTCTGACCCAGAACCCTGCCCCTGCCCTGACCCTTACACCCTGACCCTTATACCCTGACCCTTAACACTGACCCTAAACCCTGACCCTGCCCTGACCCTTACACCCTAAACCCTGACCCTTACACTCTGACCCAGAACCCTGCCCTGACCCTTAAACCCTGACCCTTACACTCTGACCCAGAACCCTGACCCTAAACCCTGACCCTGCCCTGACCTTTACACCCTGCCCCCTGCTCCTCAGGCTCAGCCCCACAGCAGGGAGGTCCAGAGGGCCTGGCTGAGAGGCCTGCTGCCTGCCCTGCTGGACCCAGAGAGCTCTGTCCAGGAGAGGGCCCTGGAGGGCCTGGACCAGGTGCTGCTGAGCCAGGTGAAGAGGCCCTCCTCCAGGCAGGAGGACGCAGCTCAGGTGCTCTGCTGGGACCTGCTGGAGCTGCTCTGTCACGACTGCCAGGATGTCAGGTACCTCACTACACCTGTGCCTCACTCACCTGTGTTGTGTGCCTCACCTGTGTTGTGTGCCTCACTCACCTGTGTTGTGTGCCTCACCTGTGTTGTGTGCCTCACTCACATGTGTTGTGTGCCTCACCTGTGTTGTGTGCCTCTTCTGTGTTGTGTGCCTCAGATCCTGAACAGTCTAACAAGCTTTGTTCTCTGTGTTTCCAGTCGCTACCTCAGCAAGGCCATCACTGTGTGGTCCAAGCAGAACAGGTTCACTGCAGCCTTCATCAAAGACCTGGTGTCACACACTGAGGAGTGTGAGCATGCAGCTGGAGCCTGGCTGCTATTGGCCAAAGTCACTGGCTCCTCCCCTAGGTTTGACTACAGCAGGATCCTGGAGGCCTGGGACAACATGGTGAGGTAGGTGACCCAGACACAGAGAGAGAGGCCGGCAACCGTAATCAGGAGGAAAATCAAGCTGTAACTAAGGACAACAGAGGCTTCTGACACCAGGAGACCATTCTGACCTTTCTGAGGTTCTTCTGTCGGTTCTGTGTCCCCAGGTTAAGGAACGTTAGCGTTAGCACGTCCTGCCACATCCTGGGTGTGCTGGGGGACGTCTGTGAGCACCTGAACCTGAACACCAGCAGCAGGATTGTTGGTGAGAACCGTTAGGAAGGGAACCCAGCTATAGATAATGACACCAGTACCATAGCAGGATTGTCTCATGTGTCCTCTGGCTGTTTCTGTCCCCCAGATGACATCATGTCCTGGCTGAGGAGCCTGCAGATGCCCCTGGAGGTGATGGGGGCGTGTGTGGAGACCCTGTGTTGCCTGGGCCGCTCTCAGACCATGACAGACCCGCAGGTGAGCTGCTGTAGAGAAGGGTCTCCCCTGACCCCTCTGACCCCTGCGGTCAGGCCTCAGTTTCTCACCCCTCTTTCCTCGTGCAACAGAAGTTCCTGAACCAGCACTGTGGAGAGCTGGTCTCTCTCTGTGAGACCTACCTGTCCACTGTCATCCTCAACGAGAAGGGAGCTCAGAACCTGGACGAGGACTTGGTGGTAAGAGAGAGTCGTCCTGTGTCTGATCCTGAGGAGTCATGGCTTCCCCTGAGGAGTCATGGCTTCACCTGAAGAGTTACCTGAGGTGTCATGGCTTCACCTGAGGAGTCATGGCTTCACCTGAGGAGTTACCTGAGGTGTCATGGCTTCACCTGAGGAGTCATGGCTTCACCTGAGGAGTTACCTGAGGAGTTATGGCTTCACCTGAGGAGTCATGGCTTCACCTGAGGAGTTACCTGAGGAGTCATGGCTTCACCTGAGGAGTCATGGCTTCACTTAAGGAGTTACCTGAGGAGTCATGGCTTCACCTGAGGAGTCATAGCTTCACCTGAGGAGTCATAGCTTCACCTGAGGAGTCATGGCTTCACCTGAGGAGTCATAGCTTCACCAGAGTCCTGTGTGGCTGTGTTTCAGGTGAAGCATCTGTACCTGCTTGGTGTGGCGTCTCTGCACTGTCCTGCCTGTGTGACTAAGAGGACCATCCTGCTGGTGCAGTCAGTCCTGTCCTCCAGCCCCGAGCACACGGCCGGTACCACACACACACCACACACCCACACACACACCAATCTAGCTCCGCTACATCACACAGGTCACAGCATGGGACCTTATCTGCTTCCATGACATCATGATGATGAGCTGCTGTGTGTTACTGTGTGTTCCAGAAGATGTTCTAGAGGAGCCCCCGGCCTCCCAGCCCCCGGCCTCCCAGCCCCTGGCCTCCCAGCCCCCGGCCTCCCAACCTCTAACCTCCCAGCCTCTATCCCAGTTCAGCCCGTCCTCCCTGCCCAGCAGGGTGAGAGCCCAGGCTGTCCTCACCCTGGGTAAGTATCCCTGTGTCTCCAGCAGACAAGCCCCAGCACAGCTCCTCTACACAGCCCAGCACAGCTCCCCTACACAGCCCAGCCCAACACAGCTCCTATACACAGCCCAGCACAGCTCCCCTACACAGCCCAGCACAGCTCCCCTACACAGTCCAGCCCAACACAGTTCCTCTACACAGCCCAACACAGCTCCTATACACAGCCCAGCACAGCTCCCCTACACAGCCCAGCACAGCTCCCCTACACAGTCCAGCCCAACACAGTTCCTCTACACAGCCCAACACAGCTCCCCTACACAGCCCAACACAGCTCCTCTACACACCCCAACACAGCTCCCCTACACAGCCCAGCCCAACACAGCTCCTCTACACACCCCAACACAGCTCCCCTACACAGCCCAGCCCAACACAGTTCCTCTACACAGCCCAGCACAGCCCAACACGGCCCAACACAGTTCCTCTACACAGCCCAACACAGCTCCCCTACACAGCCCAACACAGCTCCCCTACACAGCCCAACACAGCTCCCCTACACAGCCCAGCCCAACACAGTTCCTCTACACAGCCCAACACAGCTCCCCTACACAGCCCAACACAGCTCCCCTACACAGCCCAACACAGCTCCCCTACACAGCCCAACACAGCTCCCCTACACAGCCCAGCACAGCCCAACACGGCCCAACACAGCTCCCCTACACAGCCCAACACAGCTCCCCTACACAGCCCAGCACAGCCCAACACGGCCCAACAGCTCCCCTACACAGCCCAACACAGTTCCCCAGCACAGCTCCCCAACACAGGGACCTGCAGACTCAGTGTGCCTGTGCTGTGTCTCCCCTCCAGGGAAGCTGTGCCTGCAGCATGAGGAGCTGACTCGGAGGTACCTGCCTGCCTTTGCTGGGGAGCTGCAGCTGAGTGCAGACATGGCTGTACGCAGTAACGTGGTGGTGGTTCTGTGTGACCTGTGTGTGCGCTACACTAACATGGTGGAGACATACATCCCCTGCATCTCAGCCTGTCTGCAGGACAAACACGCTCTGGTCAGGGAGCAGACTGTTGTCATGGTGACCAGCCTGCTGCAGGTACACACACGCACCATATACACACACAACCGACAAGAATCTGATCTGTTACATTATGAATTCTCATAAAGTCCTGATGTCCTGACGTGTGTGTGTGTGTGTGTGTGTGTGTGTGTGTGTGTGTGTGTGTGTGTGTGTGTGTGTGTGTGTGTGTGTGTGTGTGTGTGTGTGTGTGTGTGTGTGTGTGTGTGTGTGTGTGTGTGTGTGTGTGTGTGTGTGTGTGTGTGTGTGTGTGTGTGTGTGTGTGTGTGTGTGTGTGTGTGTGTGTGGTAGGAGGAGTATGTGAAGTGGAAAGGCTCTCTGTTCTTCAGGTTTGTGACTGTGCTGGTGGACCCTGAACCAGCTGTTAGCAGGTAAGAGACCTCACCTCCAGCAAACCTCACCTCCCACCACCTCCCAGTCTAACACACCTCACCTCACCTCACCTCCCAGTCTTGATAGCAGTCTGTGTCCCTCAGTTCTGTCTGCTCCAGCTTGTGTTCTTGTGTCTCCAGGCTGTGTGAGTTCTGCCTGGTTCACCTGCTTCTGAAGAAGAACCCTGCCATGTTCTCTCAGCACTTCATAGAGTGCATCTTTCACTTCAATTCCTACGAGAAACACAAAACCTACAACAAGTTCTCCCAAACTGCAAGGTAATAAAGAGGAATAAGGAGCCTGTATCACCAGGATCTAGCTGTAGTTAATGATTCACTTTAACAACCTGCAGTGATGGATGAGCTGTGTTGTACGGTGTGTGTGTGTGTGTGTGTATGTGTTCCTGTTCCCAGTGAGAAGGCCAGGTTCTCTCTGAAAGGTTCCCACAACAGAGACAAGAGGTTCAGGATCTACCGCTTCCTGCTGGGAAGCTGTACAGACGCTCAGCGCTTCAACATCACCACCAAGATCAGCCTCAGTGTGCTGGGTAACTGCTGGACCACACAGCACCACAGCACAGCCTAACAGCTGCATGCTGGACCACACAGCACCACAGCACAGCCTAACAGCTGCATGCTGGATCACACAGCACCACAGCACAGCCTAACAGCTGCATGCTGGACCACACAGCACCACAGCACAGCCTAACAGCTTCATGCTGGACCACACAGCACCACAGCACAGCCTAACAGCTGCATGCTGGACCACACAGCACCACAGAACACAGTATATTACCTCAAATTTGGTTCAATATATCTCCCTCCTTCTCTCCCTCTCTCTCTCCCTCTTTCCCCCCCCCCTCTCTCTCTGCTTCTCTCTCTCCCCCCTCCCTCCCTCCCTCCCTCTCTCTCTGCTTCTCTCTCTCCCCCCCTCCCTCCCTTTCTCTCTGCTTCTGTCTCTCTCTCCCTCCCTCCCTCCCCCTCTCTCTGTATCAGCGTGCTTTGTGGATGGAGAGCTGTCTCTGGACAGCGAGGGCAGTGATGTCCTGTCTGAGACTCTGAGCGTGCTCAGTCTGAAGGAGATGAAGCTGCAGGCTCTGTCGTCCGGCCGGGCCGAGGCTGAGGAGCAGGAGGAGGAGCAGATGGCTACAGCCAAG